>CM064913.1:40348249-40380399 GCA_032727855.1 Quercus ilex subsp. ballota
AACCTTTTTTGTCCTTTAACTCATGCAAAAAATTAGTTTAAAAACCATATTGCACAAATAGCCAGTTTAGGTCATGTTTCGGATTGAATCGTTTAGACTAATTAGTTTGGTTTGTTTTAAAAAAATTATTTTTTAAGAAATAAAGCCAAATCAAAATTGGTCTTTGGTTTAATTGGTCGAACTATTGGTTTTGCCCATTTTGATTCATTTAAAAAAAAAATCACCTTTAAAAGGTTAGGATAGACCAATTTTGATCCCAATTCACGACTATTAAGTGATCAGATCATTTGGTCATGTTTTTAATACCATTACCCTTATGTATTGAGAATTGGCTATACAAAGTATGATATAGTACAAGTATCGACCTTCGCTTAACACTTGCTGGAGCGAACTGCTTGAATGTGTTGCCTGCTTAACCAATTTTTTAATATGTATATATAAAATCCATCTATTGCTAACAAGAGAGGGTGATAGGCAACCATATAAGAGTAGATATCTAAGATCCAAACCTCCTTTTGCCTAAAGAGTTTCAAATTCATCTCATTTGAGTAATTTCATAAAGAGTTTCAAATTCATCTCATTTAAGCAGTTTTATAATAACTCGAGGACAGTACTAGCCACATATGCATTATATCCCATACGACTAGTCAAGTTACAATTGAGGCACCTTATAATCACTTATGTATCTTAGTTCAACCTGGTAAACATCTAATGTGGACTTAACACATACCCATACAATACATGTTTATTTAATCCAATTCATATAGTCTAGGGTACTACAATACCCCGCCCCCTCTCCCCACCTTAAATTCTAATGTTCTTGTGAGAGCTCAAATTATGTAATAGTGCACCTAGGGCTGTCCACGGGTCGGTTCGGGTTGGGTTTGTGCCCAACCCGCAACCGACCCAATTAGATTGAGTGGAGAAGTTCTAGAACCACCGTCGACCATGAAAAGCAACCGGTCGAGTCAGATCTAGCTCAGGTGGACAGCGGTTGGCTTTGATTTTGACCAAAAATACAAAGATCAAACACAAACTTGAAGAACAAAACCAACGATTCAAAAGATCTATAACTACAAACCCAAATAACAGATCAACAAACCCAAATAAAATAATAGATCTACAAACCCAAATAACAGAGATCAAACTTGAGAGCTTGAACTTGAGAGAGAGAGAGAGAGAGAGAGAGAGAGAGAGATATATATATATATATATATATATAATCATAGATCTGGACTTGTGAGGGCGAGTGGGCGATGTTAGCAATGGAGGCGAATCTGAGACAGAGACGACTTGTCGATGTTGTGGCAAAAGTGTAGAGAGATTGAGTGACTGAGAGTAAAGAGATCGAACCTGAGAGATGAAGGCGATGGAGGCGAAGACGAGCTAGCAACGTTGCAGACGACGAGCAAAGATCGACGATGAAGAGGCAGAGATCGACGGCGATGTACAAAGATCGGCGACGAGCAAAGATCAACGAATAGTAGAGATTAGCGAGGAGTAGAGAGATCGTTAGAGGAGAGAGTGAGAGTAGAAGAACTGAGTTTGAGGGTGAGTTTTGAAAAACCTTTTAACCCATTTATAATCTGGTCGGGTGGGGTTTTGGAAGAAGAGACCCGCTGCCGATCGCTGGAGTAGTTGGATCGAGCAATGGACGGTTCGAGTTCGGTCGGTTTGGCCAGGTGGCTCGGTTCTATGGGTTGTTTGGATAGCCCTAAGTGCACCTAAGCCACACGACATTACCATGTTAGCTCTAATATTATTTACAAAAACTTGAGGAAAGTATTAGTCACATATATGATATTCTCCAAAAGGACTAGGTAAGTTACAATTAGGGTTTCTTATAATCACTTGTATATATTTGACCTAGTAAACATCTCATATAGGACGCAACACACATCAGCGAAATATACACTTATCTAATCCAATTTACATAATCTACAATATTACAATTTCTCCTAGTGGGATTGTTTTCATATTTTCTCTTTGAGAGTTTCTCGCTTTGAACTTTAATCCTTATATTAAAATACTAGAGTTGTTGTTCATCCAAACCATAGAAAATCTAAATTTTGCCAGTGAGTTCATTTGTAGAAACCATGCAAAGAGTTTTCTTCTTCTTTTTTTTCTTTTTTTTTTTTTTTTTTTTTTTTTTTTTTTTTGAGCACTAAGGTTCTGAGGTGTTGTGAACAAGGTTAGATCGCATAGAAAGTTTTTGTAGGAGAATTCTAGAGCTTTGGGGCCATTGCAACGTTTGCTGAGATTACATAGAGAATTTATTTGCAAAGGTTTTGTAAATATGCTATTGTAACTGTTTTTTTTTTGTTTTTTTTGTTTTCCTATATTGGATTTTCTATAAGGTTGAATCCCTAGCATTAACATTGGAGGGTGTAAAAATCACTCAGTTACTATTTTACCAACCAACACCCCAAAAATCAAATTAGCCGGGTATATATTGCTATATTTATTTAGCAACTGTGAATAGTAAATTCTCAAATATACAACCTACTCTTCATAGCTTGTAAAAATAAAAAAATATATATATTATTGGAGAGAGAAAGAGACAAAAAGGAAGAGAGAAAAGAGAGATGGAAGGGAAGAGAGAGAAACAATATTTTTTTATTATTATTTGATTGTGTAGTTTATATTATTTTATCGGGTCGTATATAAAAATAAGAACTAGGATGTTAGGTGTATTGTTAGACAAGCTGGTAAAATAGATAAAGTAATATTTGGAGATGTAAAATAGTTATTTTTTTACATATAAATGCTCATAGTGGATTTTTCTTTGAAGAGATAATTCATTTTTTTTTTTTTAACTTCTCTACCAAATTTTTGTCTTTTTTGCTTTCATAATTATTGTTTTTAGATTTGATGGTTAATTATTAAGGTTGAAATACTTTTTTTAGTTAAAAATTGGCAGATGGTGGTTGAAGTGCTTATTTGTGCTCTCTGTATGTATGAGATAAGTTATAATTTGATAAGATAATTTGAGATCTAAATTTAATTTTTTAATATTACAACAAAAAAAAAAAAAATCGATTTCAAAAAGTTCTATATTATTTCTTTTTAGTTTAATTTTTTTTTTTTTTTTTTGGTATTTTGACATTTGGAGATAATATCAATGTTGGCCCAAATCACTACTTGTGCTGTATCCTGCATGTCTGATGCAGACTGATACCTAATTGTTAAAGAGGCATTTTATTTACTCTGTCAACGCGGGTACCAAATCTTTGATATCCTGATTATGTCGAAGCCAACTTTAGATGGCAGCTTACAACATGCTTTGATACGGTTTTCGTCACCATTGATTTCATGCTCTCATTCCCTGTTCCTAAGGCAGTGTGATTAACATGCATGCTAGCGATGTCAATAAAGAATTATTTATATATATATAGCTAGCTGGCTGGAGGCTAATTTGGAAGAGTTGGTGATGTTGGAAGAATAGGTACCACTAGGTCTTCTAGTCTATAGTTTTCCACGCCCATGGGTTCTAACTTTCTGGAGGGTCTTCTTCTTAATACCATCTCTCTTCCTAATTAATTCACCGCCAAATAAAAAAACAAAAAGAACTTTTGAAGACTGTGTTGCGAGTTACAGCAAGATGACTAAAAATGAAATTCATGGTAGAGTACTTACTTTCTTTTGAAGTCAAAACTATGTATGTAGTGACTAAAATTAATCCGAAATTTGAGACCAATTGTAGTTGTTACAAGTTGGAGCATGTTAAATTTTCGCCTTGACTTTCTTTCTGTACTTTGTTTGGTTGGCCTACTTTATATATTAAAGCCAATTGACATGGGATGAGACCTTTTAGTGGATCTTGTGGATACATGTAGGCGCTTCAAAGTCCCTTGACAAACCCAATTCTCAAATCAATCACTTCAAATTGAACTAAATTTTGTTTTATTATTGACTATATCGCTCATTATGTATTTATTTTCTCTGCCGACATACAGAAGTTGTTTCCTTCTTAAGGAAAAGGGAAGTAGAAATTTATTTGTTGTGAGGGTGTGAGCTCTCATAACAGTCACTCTCACAACATTTTTTTTTTTTTTTTTTTTTTGGATTTTGGGGTTTGTGCAAGGGCACCTACATCAACAAAAGATAAAAACAATGGTTGGATTTTAGGTATCGGTTGCTATTTTTCAATTAATTAATTAATTAATTATCCTCTCAATTAAATATTGATTAACATATCACACAAGCACATATAGGAGCGGAATTTTTGTTTGGGGGGCTAAGTTGCAACTCTAATATATTTATCAATACAACTCCACATACACATATATACACTTTTTTATTATATACATATACTTTTTTATTTGATAAGTTATATATACACACACTCCTAACAACAACAAAAAAGAGCTTATTAATTTTAATCAAAATTATGTTTGGTGGCGATCTTTCGTAAAATAAAATTCATTTTTACTATTTTTATAGTAAAATTCTTAAAAAATTTCATTTTCGATGCAAATTATCAAATTTTATATTAAAGTAAGTAAAAAAATCTTTCAATTAAACTAATGAAATTTTCAAAACATGAATGATCCAAAACTTATAGGAATAAGCTAGGTTTCAAACATATTTGAAGTTATCTTGCTTTAACCCATTATGTGGTAATTAAAGAGACATTTCATGTGTAGTTTTAGTGACATTATTTTTTTAACGAGTCAATGACTTGTTAATTGCCACATAATTGGTTGAAAAAGATATAGATTCAAACATGTTTGGTGCCAAATTTTATCAAATATTTAACAGATATAAGAGCATATTTTACAATAAAAAATAGAATTGCGAAAAATAATGTTATGTCTCTATAATTATTAGACCTTTTTTTTTTTTAAAGAGCATCATTGGACTAAATCAAATATTTGGGGGAGGGGGGGGGGGACTCTTATTTTTGTAGACTAAATTTTGAAAAAATTAAAAAAAATTATATATATATTTAAAAAAATTTCAAAATTTTGGGGGGGCCATGGCCCCCTCACCCTTACACATAGCTACGCCCTTGAGCACATATCACATATGACACCATATTGATGACCTAGAAAAATCAATGAAATGACTGTTTCAAAGTAAAAAAACTGGGGGGATATAATATAAATAATCCTCAAGGAAACATATCCACTAGAATAGAATTAAAGTTTGTATAATAGACTCGATCCTAAATCTACTGCTACATGAACTTATTGACGTGACCACACGTAGCTCTGAGATCCACAGACTTCTCTATTCTAGACTATTGCACACGAACTCCCCTGTTCGTGACTCCGAGATCCACTTTTAAAGATTTAACCAGTAATTATAGTTAACTAATGCAGCAACTTTGCTTTATCACTGAATCTTTTGTATGCATGTAGTCTCTAGTTGATGTTTCAAGAGAGTTTGAAAAATTCCAGATCTGTATACAGAAACATTGCCCCCTTGTGTATTTAAAAATGTGTTCTAGGATTTGTATTTATATTTACTTAAGTTGCACCAAAACCCTTGATCAAAAAGTTGAGAAAAGAAGCTCAAATCTGCATGAATCTCAATTGGTCGAGATGTGCAGTTTGACCGATTGAGATAAGTGATTTTTGACTTGTCAAGCTACAATTGAAATGCAGTCTTCTAGTAGTCTATGTTTTGCATTCTTGAGTCTTCAACTATTCTTCACTTGATTTGTGTTGATCTAAAAGATTAATTCAATGATAATAAACTAGACAAACTAGGTTCTAAGTTGTTACATTTGTTCATGGTTGCCAATCTAAAAATATGGACTTTACAACAATCATATAAGATAATACTATCTAACTTGGTTTCAGTTAACTTCATGCCTGAGAGCATTCACATCAGCTCTTTTATAAATGTGTAAAATACATATTTTGACCACTTTTACACATTTTGAACCAAAAAACACTCCACATCAGTCCGTTTAAAAGTGTGTAAACTTGTGTAAAATTATCAACGAGCTACAGTACCCGTGTAAATTTACACGGGCACTGTAGCTCGTGTATTCAGTTTTTTAATAGTTTTTTCTCTCTCTTCTCTACCTAACTCTCACCTCCTTCTCTCTCAGGCACTGCGCTTTCTCTTTCTCTCACAAAAAACCCACTCCATCCTTTCATCCTCAATTCTCTCTCCCTCTCTTACATCTCTCTCTCTCGTTCAAAGCATGCCACTGGAGTTCACAGCGTGGCAAGATCGGCGTTGTGGGTCACAACGTGGCGAGATTGGCGCGTGGCGTGGTCTCGATGGTGGCGGTGTGGGTTTGGGTCGATGATCGATGGCGGCGACGTGGGGAGGTCTCGATGGTGGTTTAATCTGAGTTTATGGTGTGGGTTGGTCTTGGTTTGTGTGGGTTTGCTTGGTCTGGGTTGATTTGGGTTGTGGGTTGATTTGGGTATGTGTGGAGGCGTGGAGACGATGGCGTTTTGATCGGCGTTGATTTTTCTTTATGTGGGTTGATCGGTGTTGGTTGATCTGATGTTGATTTTTCTTTGATTTTGGTTGATCTGTGTGGGTTAATGGCTTTTGGTTTCTGATGATGGTGGTGATGGTGGTTGTGGGTCTGTGAGAGAGAGGGGCAGTGAGGGAGTGAATAATAAAAAATTGTAAAATAATGAATATTTTATTGAATAAATGTGTAGAATAGATAAACTGATATGAGTGTTTTGTAAAAGTGAATGTGTAAAATAGAAAAATTAGGTTTTTTCGTGTGCTCTAAATTCGTGTGTAGCGTCAACTAAAATCCATTATTAACGGTATAAATTATAACCATACTTGATCAATCTCACAAACCAAATTCACACTTTCACAAACAACATTTGCAAACCTCATAAACACAACTTAACAAAATCTCCCGCAAAAACAGACTTAATTACAAGTTTCATGCACACAAACTCACAATCCAAAGCCTCAAAACAACCACTAATTCTATAACATTTACATAATAAACAAACTCACTAACTCATACATGCGTAGATCTTTGAACCCCAAAATTACTATCACACCAATCCTTTCACAACATTACTACTTTGGACAGGGTCTCCACTCGGGCCAAAATTACAAAATTCTTTTTAAAATATGCTTATTTATAAGGCTTTTAACTGTACTCCTTAACAAAAAAATATCTACTTTCTTCTTTAACAAAAAAATTCTTCCATTTCATTCCAAGAAAATGAGCCCATTTGGTACTACTATTTAAACAACAGTTTTTAATGTTTAAACATCACAATACGTATTTTTACAATATTTTTTAACCCACACATATTTCCACAACACATAAACAACGTTATTAAAATTCTCTTATCAAAGAGATTTCTAGTAATGTTAGCTAGTATGAAATTTAGGGTCTGTTTGGGTACCGTTTATTACTGAAAACTGAAAATTAAAAACACTGTAGCAAAATAATTTTTAAATATATGAATAATTCCGTGAGATTTATTTTTAATGAAATTTTTGTTGAAAAAAGAAGTTTGTGGGTCCTGTAAATAATGCACAAGACCTACACACAAAACATTAAATACGCAAACACTGAACGCTTGCAGCTATCCAAACGTTCACTTCCAATAACGATGGCTGAAAATAAAAAGTTGGCTGGGAATCACACTACGGTTTATAAGAAAACCTCTTTTTTTTTCTTTTTTTTCATCTCCCTCTCTCTCGTCTTGTCATTAATTATGATATGCTAAGCGAATCCGCGTAAATGCCACAGACACTCTCAACAAACAGCAAGAAAACAAATCCAACAAAAGTACACATCAATTAAATATAAAAACCATTTTAAAAAACAAATTACTATTTATGTAAAAAAAAAAAAAAAAAAAGAGCCTGACGACTTCAACCCAGATGGGTTGGGTGCACAAATTTTACATGCATCAGGGTGATTTATTACACAAATCACATCAGGAATGAGTAACAAAGAAGTTCAAACAAGTCTTGGCAACCATTCAAGGTTCCTTGCATCTAGAATCGCACCAAAAAAAAACGTATGTAATGACTCAAATGGGCTCAATGACCAGAGAGAAGCGTCAAAGAATCTCTAGCCTAGGGCCAAAGGTGCAAGACCAAGAAACTTGTCTCTGTAATACAAAAGGTTTTTATTAATAAAAATGAATTGGGTAAGCAGTGACATCAAGGAGATCAGAGAAAAAGCAGTATGAACTGAATAATAATGGAGTCCAGACCATTCACTTTTATCTAGCTAATATATATCTCAATGCATTGCATAGTCTCAATAAGTCTGGATTTTGAATTAAAATATGAGAGTGCGACCTATATTTCTTCTTCTACACTTCAACTGTTCACCAATTTAGGGCGTCCGTTCAAATTTTCTTCCTCTTCTTTTTCTAGTTTTAACCCTAAGAATCCAATGTATCCACCCTCTAAAATTTCGTGTAAATTATTTTAGGTGTGTTTAAAACGAGTTTCAAACTTATCCATTTTTTATTTTTGCATTTTCAACTTTCATTAATGTTGAATAGAACGTTCTGTCCAATTATATGTATGACGTTTAATACCCAGCTTTGATCAATTGGGGCCGACCACGACCAGCCAAGCTGGTCCTTGAATTACACTTTATCACAAAGAAATGTCACAAAAGTCAAGAGAGAATACTTATTATTTTGAATAAGATGTTGATGTTACACTTAATAATATATTAATTAATAACACACCTCTTAGGAGAGGGTTCAAAATAGACTGCAAATATGGAGAAAAAACTTGAAACTTTTTTTCTCAAAAATTAATAGCATTCACAACTGTATTTGTGAAATAGAAAAAGTTTTCCATTTTGCCCAACCAACCTCAAAACCTCTCATATTAGTCTATGTATAATTTTGTAAAATCCATTCACACTATAGGAGCCATATAAATTTATACTGACATTATTTATTTTACATTTTATTATTTATTATTTCTTTACGTATCTTGAGTATAATAGAGACGAGAGTAGATGGTAATTATTGTGTGTGAAGAAAAATTATATTTAAAAAAAATAAAGTTTAGAATAGATAATTTGATGCGAGTATTTTTTATAAGTGATTATGTAAAACTTAATAATAATAAAAAAGTAGCATTATGCTAAAATAACATAATTTTTTTCTTTGAGTTGAGGTGTGAATGCTTTTAGACAGCATGGAGAGGAGACCCAAAAACAAAACGAAACAAAAACATTGCCTCTTTCTTAAAAATTTGGGCAAGAACACATCACACAAATTCCAAGGAAATTTGGGGTGTACTAATTTACTTCTTCTTACATTCGGTATGTAGCAGCCTGAGAGGTGTGAGGTGAGAGCTGACATAGATGCCTGTTAACTTATAGATAAACGATACTGATTAAATAATTTGGTGACTAAAATTATTTTTAGTGCAAAAGTTCACAGCTAACTGATTAATTAATATCCTCTCAAAAAAAAAAAAAAAAAAAACTGATTAATTAATAATAATTCCTGGAAAGTAAGGAGGAATAATCCTTGACTAGAAGCGGCATGACAGAAAAAGCCCCAAGCAAAAAACCAAAATTAATAAAAGAAAAATAAAAAAGAATACCCTTAATTATTATTATTATTATTTTATTTAAGAATCAATTAATACCCTAAATTAAGTGGGCACATTCTGTCAATGCCATGACGAAAAGAAACACCAAATAAATCTTGATTGAGTCCTTGAGGACAAAAGTCCCGCGACGACCTACATGCAACCTTTTCATTTTTGTATTAATTGGACAGTAATAACATTTAGATCGATTGTGCCACATTCTTTGTTTATCTTGTGACATCGACACTCACTAACATGAGAATAATTCTTTATTCCGATTTGTCCTGATCGTGAAAGTTGGCAAAAAAGAAAAAAAAAAAACTTGTTTTTTGTATAGTAATTAAACAATTGGATTGGGTATCTTCATGTGAAAACAAATGTCTTCGATTATTCTGTTTCCTCGAAGAAGTCAGCAATTTTTTTTGTTATTGATTTGGCTGATATCAATCAAAGAATGAAAAGAGAGATGGTGATGCTTTATAGGATACCATTTTTTTCAATCTCATGTATTTCTCGGAGCTATCTAATAGTTTTATAATTACTGATGATACCGAGATCGTCAGTTGACTAGGTTTGTCCAAATAGATCAGCACGGGCTTCATCTTTGTACCTGCAAGGTTAAGAATAGAGTCCTCTTTGAGTGGTCACCGGTGTGGTGCCGGCCACTGAGTCTCCGATAATAAAGTTAGTGAATGAAATTGGCAAAGAGGGCTTGTGAGAGCTAGAATGAATAGTGAAAGAATCAGTATTTTCGTGTGTATGTATCTTGTTTAATTCTAAAATGCATATATATATATATATATATATATATCCATTTTTCTTCTAGCCGTTGTATCTTATTTATGGTGGCATAAGTGTCACTTTTGTAATGCCTCTGGACTCATTCAATGGGGGCTTTGATGGGCCTCCCAACGGTCTTCTGGCTGATTTATAACCGTTTGAGATATTGAATGCTCTTCTTTATGGCTTTTCTTCCATCGTCTATGCTGGATATGGGTGGACGATGGTACTTGATGGGTTCATCTAGACAATGGCGTTTATTGGGCCTATCAATTACTATCTTCATGGATTGATTGAATTCCTCCCTTTTTCCAAGCCAAGAAAAAAAAGAAAAAAAAAGAAAAAAAAAAGGCGTTTTCTTTGCTACAAGCGTGAAGTGAACCAAACCTTTTCCTTTTTCTAAACCATAAAATCTAAGCACATAGATTTCCTTGTTTTTTAGCTGGAAATTGTTTTGATGGTAGATGCGCCGAATTTTGATTCACAAAAGCATTAGCCTGATGAATGGACACAAATTTGACTTGTTTACAGGAATTAATCAATAACTTTAAATAATAAATAAATAAATAAAAACACGTTTTCCTTTTTTTCTTTTTGGGTTCGCAAAGAAGTTGGCTGCGAATCACATTATGGTTTATTAAGAAAAACTTTTTTTTTCTTGTCCTGATTTAATTATAGCCTTTTTCCCCCTTATTTGTTGTCTTTAATTTCTTTTAGTTAAGTGAGTGGTTTGTTGCCTTTTATTTTATTGAGCTAATTTGGAAATCCTACCTAAATCCAGCCCTGGGACTCAGACTAGTGATTAGCGAACCCCCAAGCCCTCATAGCAATGGGAGGTACCATTTTCCCCAACATGGGTGATGGTGTTTGTTGCCTACTTTGATTTGGGTTCTCTAGTCAATTGGTCAGATACTAACAATGTATATCTTTTTTTGAATGGAATACTAACAATGTATATATCTAATACGCATTGGAGAACCAAAATTATTCCAATTTTAATGTACATCAATTAGTATTCGTTTGGAAACAGTTTATCTAGTTTTTTGCTGAAAACTTTTTTTTGAAAGTGTGCTAAAGTACTTGTATCTTGAAAAAAAGAGAAAAAGTAAAATTTTAAAAAACAGTACATAAAAGTTAAAAGTTAAAAGTTAAAAGCTAATACCAAACTCACCCTTAGAGAAGCATGCTAATATCAGTGAGTCTTTAATAAGCTAAACATTTTTCATCAGTAACATACATTTATTTGATTTTCACTTCGTCCCCACATTTTAGTGTATCTTTAAGAGGTGCATCAAGTTACAAGTAGGTGCCAAAATTGCATCAAGTTACAAGTAGGTGCCAAAATAACTTATTGTGATACAAGCTATTGGAATAATTAATTACGTAAGTTAATTGGTTGCTTTACTCTTTTTTTTTTTCTTTTTTTTTTGCAAATTTACCTTGGTTAGTAGGGCTGTCCATAGACCTGCCCAACTTGACCCATTTGATATGTTGCTGCTCTCCAATTGACGGCAAGTTTTCCTTCTTGCCACCCAATGGGATTGGATCGGGTCTAGGGTTGAGCCCAAATCCAACTTGGGACTTGTGGACACCCTTAATATTTAGTTACTAAAATTTTCACCTACTACATTAAAGATTCGTTCGGAATTTGCTTATTTTGTTAAAACTGTATTTTTTTTTTTTTGGCTAAAAATACTATAAATAAAGGTAAAAGTTAGTTGAAATAGTACAATGTGACCCATGAATAATACCAAAAATAAGCTAAATAGCAAAATAAGTTGACAAAAATAATTTTTGTAAAACTCACACTAAACAACAAGTGCCTAGTTTCCAATTAAAATGAGTTATACAAAACATATACTACTTAAAAAAAAAAAAAAAAAAAAACCTATAGCGCCTACGTTGAAGAGGGTTCACATTCTTTATGAGTTACCTGCTACGATGAATTATTTTTTGATAAAACTTGCTGTGATGAATTATGGGACGTATTCCCAGCAAGGCAAAGTATTGCACGAACAAAGGTAAGGCTTTGTTTGGTTTCTCCTGGAAAGGTTCTGGTTGGGCCTAGCCCCAAACTTCAGTTAGAATGATGATTTTAGATATGATGTGATTAGACTACATGCCCAGCATGAATGGAAGACTTCGAGACACAAACTGGACTTTTTGTGAAAAACAATTAGTCCTGAAAGATTCTGCGTTTTGAATGTTGTGTAGGGCCTAATAGCGAGTAGACCCAACCCAATTTTAGGTATGTAGGGAACTTGCAACTCTCGTGATATACAAGTTCCGCTTTTGGACTTCTAAACGGGTCTAAAGATAATGGGCTCCCGGCTTAAAAAAAGTTTAGACTGAAAACAAAAAATATTGAAATGTTCAAAGAATTCTGAACTTTCCTTAGTTTACCAGCAATCAGGTTTTTTTTTGTTTTTTTTTTTGGGTGCTGAATCTTACTACTTTGGTACCTTACAGTTAACTTATCATAATAAAAATATTTCAGATTGTAAAAAATTTAATTTTATTTATACAATAAGGCTCATTTAACAGTTTCTTTTTTTTTTTTTTGCTGAATAACAGTTTCTTGACTGTAAGGTGGTGAATCTGGTGAGGCTTGTTTGAAAGTTAGAACCAAATAGAATGCACTAAAAAGCATTTAAAAAATATTTGAGAATGAAGAAAAGGATTATGAAGGAATAGCTATTCTATTCTATTCTATTAGAGTCATTACTCTCAAAAATCAGTAGAATGATCCACTCCCCTCATTAATTGTGTGGAAATTATGTTTTTATCCCCATTTCTTTAAATCACAATCAAAATAAAATGTACATTCCCATCAAATTAAAATAAAATGTACATGGTAGTAAAACATACATTTATTCATTTCTTTTTTCTTATTTCATAAACTGTCTTATACATTAGAAAAAGAATATGGCTAAAACTTATTTCACACATTTTATTTCACACAACCGTACACACATATTTTGTACTGAAGTCACGATTTTAGTGCAAACTGTGTGTGTGTGTCTAGTTGTGAGAGATAAGGCATATGTAATAAACATCACCCAAATAATATTTCATTTCTTTACATTCCCTTCATTTTCTTTATGTTTTATCCATTTTATTTCATTTCATTTTTTATGATTTATTTATATATATAAGAAAGATGCAATATATTATTAAATTTGTGTTGCATTAAGATTAAGGGTTCGATTAACAAGTGCCCTTAGAACATTTGTTAACTTCTTCTTAAAATTAATTAAGTTTTAAATGAAACAAGTCACAGATTTCATTTAAAGAATAATATTTTGCGTTGCTATGTACTTGTAGACAATAAAGTAGGTTGCATTGTTACCATAATCGTTGTAGACCTAGAAGTTACCAAAATGGAGACACGTGAGTGGAAAGAGCTAGCCCAAGAGCTCAAGTAATTTACGACTTTTGGAAAACAGGAAAACCTTTTGTACAAGCTCGACAAAGTAGGTAATCAATGTCAATTTTCGAAAGGAAAATGGATAATGACAATGGCCCCATTTGCCAGTATACATGGAGCTTGCCTCTTAAATCTTTTAGTTTTGAAATAGAGTTAAAGCTAGAAGAATTTACCAGGGGGCACAGATTTAACTGACCACTCCAATGAACTATAAGAAAAGTTTAGACAAAAATTATCATGGAGTTTGATCCACACGCTTTTTTGAACTGTTTGAAATGCAAACTTAATTTAAAGCTTCATCTTTTATAATTCTATTCAAGGATGAGTTTGGAGATCATCGTACTATAGGTGTGACCCACACCAACTCATAATAAGGGACATAGAAAGCAAAACTTTCTTCAGTGACAGCAAATTTAGACCTTTACTTTAGGGACTGCCCAATTGTTGTCAGCTAAAGAGAAGTCTCAATTTTCTGAAATGCACCTAACAATGGAAATCGAAGTACGCAAATCACTCGATCTGCATGCCCACGGCATTGAACGGAATACCTGGGATATCTCTGCCACTTTTGGAAGCAATAAAGAAAAGCTATAAACATTGTAGAAAAGAAACTCAAAAGATCAACTTTTATACATGCAATGCAAAGATTCAAACACCTTCGTGCGTCGTACTGATGAAGTTTCCTCGAAAGAGTCTCTAGTTGCTAGTTATTAACAAAAATCTTCAATTGCTTGAGTTGATATTTCTGCTTTTTTGTGGAAACTTGATTGCCGGCCATGCTCTCAATTATAGGTACCCCTAAGCTTAAAAAAGATATAGGCATATAGCTTCGAAGGAAAATGACCAAAAAATGGTCTATAAACTCAAGTATATCAATATAGGACAGAACTAGCATGTAATAATGAAAATAAAATCACAAATATAATAATATATGCACACACACTTTATGTTGTTATGCATACTTTTACCATTTTATATGAAAAATGAGAGTGAAAATTTCATACTTTATGAGATATGAAGAAACAAATATGACAAAGAAAACTTTTGATTTATTTATTTATTTTATATATTTTTGATATTAATAAGTTTTGATAAATAAATATTATCTTTCATATAAAATTGAATAAGTCATATATGTGTTGTTGGGACGTTGAAAGATTTTAAATTTTACATTAAAAAAAATTGAATTTAAATATAGTATTTGTATTGTATCTATAATTTATTTTTAGCTTTGATCACATTTTATGAGATAATTTTGTTATATTAAAAATTTTAAGCTTTAAATATTTGGGATATTTTAATATTTTACTCTAAAAAATAACTACTTTTACCATACATAGTACTAATAAACTTGTGGAATTAACCAAATTCTTAGCATCTGTAACAATCTTTTACTAGTATAAAACAAAGCAATACACCTCAAGAATAATTTTACAAATCTATCATTGCAATCAACATCTAAAAAACTCATAATTTGACATTTTGCAATATTTTCTATCTTGGAAATTAACAAAATACTATAAAAAAAAAATAAATTGAAGAAAATAATTGAGCTCTCAAGAAATTCACATGGTATAAGCATATCGAATACATACAACAAAACTAAAAACTTCTCAAACAACATTTTAATTGTACATATAACAAGTAGAGAGAGTGGGTCACTTTTCTAGGGTCAGATAGGGGTGAAAGATATGATTTTGCTATTGAACAACAACTACTAGAGAGACAGGGTCACTTTTCTAGGGTCAAATAGGGGTTGAAAGATATGATTTTGCTATTGAACAACAACAAAAAAAAAAAGGAAATTCTCAATTTGTCTTTGCCATCAAAAGTAATGGGTTGAAATCTCATTTTCAATATTCCCAAGATTCAATTTGTCAAGATCTAGCCCACTCAATTAGTTGAGTGGGCGTCGAACAGCTTTGATTTGCACAGCAAACTTCTGCACTTGGGTAGCAGTCTTGACAATACATATAAACACTAAATTACTTTAACACAAGACACTTTTGATCACGATTTACCAATCTAAGTCTAAAAACCTAACAATTTGGATATATAGGATAGATGCCCAAATTAGTACATAAATTATGTGTGAACTTAGTATTTGTGTTTATTTAAGTTTAATGTATCTCCTTTATTATAAATTAAAAAAAAAATAAATAAATAAGAGTTGTATGGGCTTCAATTAATCCCCCTCCTCCCCCCAAAAAAAAATTAAATAATACAAGCTACCACAATTTTCTATTTCGCCGAGGCCCTTAAATGAAGACAAACCTCTTATTACTCAATCATTCACATGGAAATTCCAAAAGAACACTAATCAAAATGTGGAGCCCCAAGGGGGCCCAATTAACATACTAGAATTTTATTGATAGGGGGAAGTGGGTAGGGTGGCATTACTATGAGAGGCAATGAGGCATGTTCACATGGCCCTCTTTGTCCCCATCAGAGTGAGCATCACCAAAGGGAGGGCATACCAGGATGCTTGTTCTTCAATGAGGCACGAGAAGAAATCCTAACACCCTACCCATTCACACTTATTATTATAAATTTTTTGCAGGTGTTCTATGTTCCCCGGCTAGCATGTGCTAGCTCATGTGAAACCCACATGTCACCCATACCACGTAATCAAAATTGTCATTTCCTGCTTCTTGAGAAGAAAATTTAAAAATAAAATTTTACTTCTAGTTTTGTCAATAAATTTAGAGCTATACTTAATTACTTAAAAATGAAGTAAATTAAGTAGAGGGTTTTTTTATTTTTTATTTTTTACAGATTAAAATTAATATTTTGGATAATACTTTTGTCATTGCCTTTCTTGTCATTGTCCCTCTAAGGTTTTGTAAAGTAGACAGTGTAGGGTGATTATGGTCTAATTGTGATGTTTGTGTTTTAAGTGTCTATCCAGAAACAGCTTTATTAATCAAAGGCTTTCATGTCTGTCTTTTTGTTTTTTGTTTTTATTTTTTTATTTTTTCAATGTTTGCATGAAAAGCCAATTAATTATGAAATTTGATGACCTAAACACTACTTCACTGAACTTACTTATATACTTTTCTTGATCTTTTATCTTTTAGCCAAAAGGTGCTATAAGGTGGTCCAACAAGTTGGCTGTTAGTAAGGTTATCGAAGGGAACTAAGTTTCATATTTTCCATAGTTTTTATGTGTAATTAACCATGAAACTTTGTCTAGAAAAAGGCAAAAAAAACAAAAAATAGTCGTCTATTTTAATGTAAACCATGATAGTAAAGAACCATTTCTTTTTCCTTAAGTTATTGACTAAACAATATTAATTTGCAATTCTTCAAACTTGCAATGGATATATAATCCACCTGCCGCCCAAAATCAAAAGGGTTGAAAAAGAATTAGTAGAATAATCCCGTTGACATGTGATTATAAAAAAAAAGAGTGATGGAGATATAACTGAAGGAGCTCGCATATGTATATATACCAATGTGTGAAGACCTGTCCCAGTATGAAGTTCATGAGCCTCGACGTTAATTACGTACTAAGATTTTAATATATAGTAGGTGAACCTGAATGTGCAGCATAGACCAAGAAATTTTTGGGGCACATGCTTTGTAGTCAACAAGAACATGGAGATCGACCAATATTCCCACTTGTATATTCTATTTCAGTCAATTTTTAGTTTCTAATCTCTTATTATCATTTACTAATCCACTAATCAGAGCTACCAAACTCCTCCTCACATGCAAGGATTATGGGCCGCAAGCCGCATATCATGGGACATTAGAGAAAATCCTCATAAAAAAACGAAAATGTAAAATATTTTTGTACTTAATTATATTTATATATTTTTTTTAATTTTTTGGAGTGGTCACATCACATGCACTCGTTGAAATGTGTAGTTGTACTCATTCCTTAAGGGAGTTTGTTAATCAAGTTTGATTTTTTTTTTTTTTTTAAAGAATATATTTAGATATTATACACTAGGTACATTCTAATAGAATCAAGTAGATTATGGTTTTGTAAAATACCATACGCTATTGTAATTTTAGGGTTATCACATTAAATATAAATCTAACATATTTTTTTATTTTTTATTTTTTATTTTTATAATTCGATAGTTGTTAATGAGAATGAGAGATTCAAACCATAGTTCTTCTCATAAAAGATAGCAGGTAATTCCATTAGGCTCTTGACAAACTAATTAGTGTGTTATTATGTATAACATATGTTGGATTTTATGAAATACAAAATTAAAAATAGTAAAAATGCAGCCATTTGGGATTTTTGTAGGCATAGATCATTAGGCGAAACAACAAGTATATCTTAAATTATCTTCTTCTCAAAAAATAAAAATAAAAGGTACATCTTAATTTACTTTTGCCCATAATTTTAAGCCCAATAAATAACATAACACATGGATATAAACCTCTCAACTTAAAAGAAATTTATACAGTTTTACTAGTTATTATAGATACTACGATGCATTTAAGTCATATGTTCATATTGAAAATAGTGACCAACCATAGTAACTAATTATTCAATGCCTGCGACAGAAAAAAATAAAAATAATTGTTCACTGGATCCCAACATTACGTCTCTCCAGTTGCCTCGTTAGAACGCAAAGGTGAAATAGATTGCCAAACACATACAAGGACTTCTTGAATTGGATAAAACTTAGGTGTAGTACTTTAGGTGTTGTTTTAGGTTCTTTTCTTAAGATTCAACCATGTGGCTACTTAATTAAAAAATAATTTTTTATCCCATGAGAAAAAATCCACATGACAAAATCTTAATAAGAGAATCTAAGGAACAGTATCTAAGTACTATACTTAAATCTTGCCCTCTTGAATTATTACTACCCAAAATATAATGGCTAATTATGGCTAAAATATGTGTTGTTGTGTGTGTACGCGGCCCCACCCTCTCTTGCCTAAGCTTGTACTTAGGGGCATAGTTATTAAACTCGGTCTAAACATTGACTCAGCTTATGAATCGAGTTATTGGGTCATTAGTTCAATTAGTGGGTTACCAATCGAATCGCAGGGTCAAATAAAAAAATTTGTAAAATCATAACATAAATATGTAAATTAAAAAAATAGGCATATGCCTAAATTAAACTGGCAATTATAATTCTAAATTAAGATTTCACAATAACATAGTAGTCTTTTGATAGGATAGGAATTTTGGAGGTAGGTAGATAGATAGAGAAGTGCATTTTTATTTAATTCTTTAGGTTTCTCATCTTTAAATTATCATATCATAACGTATTACATTGTAAATAAGCGAATAAAGTGGACATGTAGATATAATTTTACAAATTCCACAAATCCAATTACGCTATATAAACCCATCTAGGTTGCCATAAATCCACCAGAGTTGATTGGGTTTGACAAGATTTTATACATAAATGATCCATTTAAACACCTAGAACAATCTAGATGTTGGGTCATCAAGTTTCCAGTCCGACAAACCAGGTCAATCCGAATTTAATAACTATGCTTATGGGTATGGGATTGGGAGCGCGAGTCACTTTAATTCTCTCTATGTATAGAATGGGAATAATTAATATATGCATGAAAATCACATTTGATGATAAAAATAAATTGGAGATAGAGATTATCCTGTACTAAAAATGCTAGTAGAAAATGATATTTGTAATTTTTTTGGTAAGATATTTGTCTACTTATATTATGAGCTAACTAGTAGTAACTTGAACTCTAAATTAGTTATAGTTATTGTAAGGACCAGATTTGAATTCCTAGCCCAAAATATGAATGATCTTAGGCCCAAAAAGTCCAAAACAATGAATTTGTAAAGAAATTGGCTAGAAAACTGGGCTTTAGTTAATTGAACAACAAGTTAAGTAGGTTGGTGATGAAAGAGTGAAGATAGATGAGTTTAGACTGAAGAAAAAATGTCCTCGGCAATGTCCAAGGAGACTGATTCTTATATAATGCTCTTAAATGTGGTTACAAGTTTGGTTCTAGATTGCTACAGTGTTTCTTCCCTAATTTTCTGATCCCCTAGTCTCGTTGCCCCCTCCTTATTTTATACTGTCTTCCCTTTTCATCCCTACCTTCCACGTGCATGCCAGATAGTTGGTGTTGACACTTGTCCTATCAGCACCTCCCATAAGTCTTCATGTAGTAGTTGTAAGGCTGAAATCCACTGTTCAGGTATCACCTCCACATTAATGCGACCAGGGAGTTAACTGCAATGCATTTAATGCGGAGGTAGTAGCTTTCTACTTAGATATTTTAGGACACTTCCTTGTCCTGAGCTCCCATAGTGCTTATCCATATCAATTGAGTGTTTCTGTGATGTTCCCCTAGATGGCAGACCACCTTTACAGACCTCGGCTTCGGTTTCTTATCCTTGGCACAACCCCCTGGGCCGTTATGATCTAAACTGATTTCTCTATTTGCCAACATGGGTTCTTTTGACAGTGTTTACTCCCCCTAGGATGCCTTCAATTCTCGGCTTGAGCCTTAGGTCCATTATATGCATAAATAATGGGCTCTGGGGCCCAATGTCCCTACAATTATACTTACTTAAGTTATAGATTTGCAATTATCATATAATTATATTAATACTATTCACTACATGAAAAAAAAGTCTATTCCCACAAAGTTATTGCAACAAACACTAATTATAGTGGCAATAAATACTTAGTGTTTAGAGTGTTTTTTGTTGCAAATGTAGACTTAAAAGGCACTAGATTATTGCATCTATGTTTTATTGTTGCAATAACTTTTAAATATCTGTTGCAATAACCTATTGTTACAGACTTTATTGCAACAATGTATAACGAAATATTTTCATTGCAATAGGTGTTTATTGCAATAATTTTGAGTTTATCAAAAAAAAAAAAATTTGTTGCACTAGAGCTTTTTTATTTTAATGATTATTCAGTAAGTTTTACAATTAATTAAAGAAGAAAAATTAGATTTCTTGTACTAATGCGGTCCTATATCATATGTACTCAAAAGTTACTAGTTTTACTCAAAATTAATGTGCATCTTCATCTTGTTTCAAATCTCAAGCAACATCACCATTAATTCAAAATGGAACAAACACAACTATGCTTAAAGTGGTAGGAACATTGGACCCAATTGCAATGGAACACTGCAGTACTCTACTCAAATCAATTCATTCCAACAATCATAGA
Source organism: Quercus ilex subsp. ballota (assembly GCA_032727855.1). Lineage (NCBI taxonomy): Eukaryota > Viridiplantae > Streptophyta > Magnoliopsida > Fagales > Fagaceae > Quercus > Quercus ilex. The sequence goes on from CM064913.1 coordinate 40,369,118, forward strand.
TGCAAAAGGGGAACCTAGCGAGAAAGAGAAATTATTTAAAACCAATAACATATATAAGAAAGAACAGTCAGTGTGAAAGTGCAACTAGCTGCAAAACAATTGAAATTGCAAGGGAATGGTGCCCAAGAGCATCCTTCTTGAAATTGGGTAGATATAAGTTGGGTTTAATGTATCAAGAAGTATGTAAAGTTTACATTCTAAGTGGTATCATTAAAGACATGAAAATTGATCCAAAAAACAAGTGAAGAAAAGCAGATTCAGTAATTCTCGACACTAGCATCTATCGAGATTTAATAAAGAAGCTCGACACAAGCTTGATCTATCGAGATTTACGATTTCAAAATTCTCATATCTAAAATTTAGCCCATGATGATTTGGATTGCTAGGGTTTCGTCCTCCAGAACCCTAGACCATATAAAAGGCTTATTTTAAAGTCATCAAAGATACAGATGCTCAATTAGAGAACTCATACACTCTATGAGAAGTTACTACGTTTATGCGTCTTAGGATTTTGTAACCAAGTACTTCCAGATCTTTAACATGCTTTAAAGTGAAGAACTTTACATCCAACAACAATCAATCAGTTGCTTGGAGTTAGTCACGTACTGAGATCCATGCAAATGAAGAAGTCTTCTACAAGATCAAGTTCAATTGGGAATTGGTGTAAAGATTTAACTGTAGGTTGGTATTTTGGGATAGTCCAGGATAGTGATAAGATTAATTTCTTATATTTGTAACCGTTTGTTCTTAATTAGTGGATTCTTAGGAGTAATGACCTGAAAATCACCCAATGAAATTTTCACCTTGCGAGAGATCCCGATTCATCAACAAATCACTATATCATTTTATTTTCACTGCATATTAGTTTATTTAGTGATTTATTGGTGTCTCCACGATTTGAATGTAATTTGACCTAAATAATCAACTTGGGTAATTGAATTAATTAACCGGAGTCAATCTATAACCAATACTTATAAACACATGGTTAAGCTTACACTTAACCATGTGGGACATTAGAATCATAACAATATATATATATATATATATACATTGTTGACATAAACAATTTATTTCTTCAAATATCTTGTAATAATAGGCTATTACTTCACGAATCTTATTGAAATAGATTGTAAATAATTGACAAAAATAATTTGGATCAAATTATTGTAATGATATTTTTGTTGTAATAGATAACTACTTTATTTTGTCATTGCAATAGGCCAATAGATTATAAACAATTGATATCAGGGTATGCTTCCTTTAACAGGTTAGTACACAAGCTACTAAAGCTAATAAGCTAATATACACGCATTTGCCCAATTGCTTTAACAAATGCTTTACCTCCAGGTTTCCACTTGTCCTGTCTAAAACTATGGGTATACAAGTTAACCACCTAGAATCGATTCGTGTTTGTCATTGTAATAGATTATTAAAAAAAATTATATCAAATTATTGCAATAATAAATTTGTTGCAATAAGTTATTAGTTCAAAATTTTCGTTGCAATAGATTACAAAAATAATTGATATTAATTTATTGTAACGAATTCTTCAATTTAGTGTAAAGAATTCTTCATTTTAAATTATTACAACAATTTATCTTAATGTATTAAAATTTTTATTGCAACTGAAAATGATAAGTTATTACAACTTATTATTGTTAATACAATAATTTAACACTTTTAAGTTACTATTGTAGCAATTTTAACTTGTAGATGTGATCGATGTTTTGTCTAATACCATTATATATATTTTGCTATATTATCCCTTGATGTAATAAATTTATTTTTGGTGTAGTGCAGGTAACCTTTGGTACGATTAAAGCACTAATTGTCCCCCAAAAAGTTCAAAAGACTTCGGACTTTAAGATTTTTTTTTTTTTTTTTTTTTTTAAAAAAACATTTCTTGTGAGAGACTCTATCTACTCCTCCTTGGCTTGCGTAGTTGGTGACGACTTTATAAAGATCCAAATTAAGGACCCAGACAACGCAAAGTCATTTTTTTCCTGCAATGTACTTTCTCTCTCAGTGTAAGAGAGATGAATAAGTTTGCGAATCTCTATGTGCATGGCTTTGTCTCAAAAAATGGAATGTAAGTTTGAAACCCTAATTCTAACACATATATGTCTTTTGACACTTTTAGCCTTAGACCCACACCAAATTACCAACACCTTGTTTATTTCCATGGTACTAGTAATTACTATTACTCCCCTACTCACACGCCATAAACAACGTTCTATAGTCACCAAGAAAACAGTGTTAATGATAAGGTCGGTTTAAACAATTAATGAAGAAACCCCCCAACGTCGGCACCACAAGTCACCGTCTATAGCCGCTAATCTCGCCGGCGCCATTACCTATATACATCATTGCAAGCAAAAATATTTGTTCACACCTATGTCTTACGTCAAAACACAAAGTACACTTTGTTTACATTAAATTAAACCATAATTACATATACAAGATAAATTAATTAAGCACATAATCACATTAATTATCTTATAGTTTTGAAGATCACGAACATATCAATTATCATGCAAAGGGGATATCATAATAATTCATAATGACACAAACTTGTACAAATCTATGCTTAAGCCACTACTAATCCAAAGGATAGAGTGCACTTTTTATCCCAAAAAAAAAAAAAAAAATTAATAATTGGGTATTCCTCCAAAAAAAAAACTCTGAAAAAAAAAAAAAAAAAAATCTTTCACACCATACTATCGTTCATCGGGCTCGTGATCACGATCACGGGAAGATAGCCGTAAAACCCACTTAGGGAGTAACTTTCTCTTTGAATTCTTGGAGGAGTTATTGCTCTTACTGTGGCCATTGGCTGTGTGCTCCACCACAAAGTCTTTGAGTCGTTGAATAGCGAGGTCCAAAGTCTCTTCGGTCATGTTAGCAAAGCACACACGGAACCAACCTGGTTCAGTGCAGTGACAGGATGAGCCAGGAGAGATATTTAGCCTCACGTCGTAAACAATTCTCTTCCAAAGCTCCATTTCTGCTTCAAAAGTGTCTGATCGCAAAAGGTGCCTCATGTTGACCCAACAAAATAGACCTGCATTGCTCTTGAGGCAGCTAATACCAGCTCTCTCAAGGCCCATAACAAGCATGTTTTGCCGTTTTTTAAGCCTTTTTTGGTTCTCGGAGATGTAGTTCTTTGTGAATTTTTTGTCGGAAAGCAATGCGGAAAGAAGGTATTGAGTTTGAGAGGACACTAGGCCAAAGCTAGACATTTTGGTTGCGGCAGCCACAACCATGTCATCGTTGGAGTAGATTGCTCCAACGCGAAAACCAGGTAGACCCAGGTCCTTTGAAAGACTATAAACAATGTGAACTCGGTCCCAAACTTCGGATTTGTCACAGTTTCTGTCCTTTAAAACTTCCATGACACTAACAAAGCCTGGCGAGCTAAAAACGGTGCCGGAATAAATTTCATCGCTAATAAGATGGATGCCTTTGGTGGTAACAAAGCTAATGAGGAGGTTCAGTTCACTTCGACTCAATGTGGTGCCTAATGGATTTGATGGGTTGGTAACCAAGACACCTTTGACTCTTAGATTACGCTGTTGTGCTTCATGGTAGGCTGCTTCTAGAGGGGTTTCAGTAATCTGGAAGTCATTGGAGCTAGTACAGTGTATCGGTACAATCTCAGCTCCTGTTCTCCATTTAAGATCTCTATCAAATCTACAAGCCAAAGAATGCAACCAAAATCAGTGAGTCTTATAATAATAATAAAAAATGTGGACATCGCACGTAAAATAAAATAATGAACCTTATGTATACAAAGTGTACGAGTAGAATAATTATCAAAATTATTATACGTACCCAGGGTAGTATGGAGTTGGAAGGAGAAAGGCTTCGCCGGGTTCAGCTAGGCAAAACATGAGAGTCTCATTAGCAGAAGTGGCGCCAGCAGTGAGAACCATGTGGTTGGGATCAAAGCTAACTCTGTTTCCTCTGATTTCTGCCATGAATTCTACCAAGGCCTAAAAAAGATAACCAAAACTAGAATTAGGAATATATTCATTTCTAAGAATAATGAAAGTGGCATTATTTTTTTTTTCCTTATTTAAAAAGATATGGTAGTATATACCCTCTTGAAAGCTGTGAGGCCATGATAATCTTGGAAAAGAGCTAACTCTCTGAATATGGATTTTCCATCTCTCTTAAACCCAGCTGGCTCAGGGTTCTTCTCAAGCCACGATTCAAGAAGATCAAATGAGAGCTGCAAGTTACATACACATATATAAAAAAATGAAGTTAACCACTAGTACAAAATTAATTAACCATAATAACTAATATTCAGGGAAAGGAATAATAAAAATGAAAGGGATGGCTATCTAACCTGATTCTCGGCAAGACCCATTTGAATGATCCCTTTTGGGTTCTGAACCTCATCATAGGGATTCTTCTCATACTCCTCCCACCCTAGGAAGTATGATGAATCTTGGCCGTGAGAGTTGCACGTAGCTTTTGTAGACAAATGCCTCATTTTGATTGGTGTATCTGCGACTAAGCTATAAGGAGTATTTAGCAAATGGGCTCAACTCAACTTTGCTAGAGCAGAAAATGAAAAGAGAAAATTAAGAAGAAATTGATTAAGCAAAAAAAAATTAAGAAGAAATTATAGTTTGATAGAGAGAGATCTAAAGACTCTAGAAAGTTTGAAGAAGACGGGTTGGTTGGTGTTGGTGTAGTGGAGTGGTCTATTATATAGAGAAGTAGTAGCTGGGGAATGCCAGGTCGGAATGACCCCAAAAAAAAAAAAAAAAACTCGTTTGACTAATACGGTGCTCGACGAAAGACTTGCATTTTTTTCTACAAAACTTTTACTTTTAAAGTATTTTAATATTTAATTTTTAGACAAAAATTATATACGCGCTTTCTCCACCGTCCCATAAAGGATCCTATCTATGATACGAAATGATGTATCATTTAGGTTACCCCATTTTGGAAAGTGTCGCCCAACCCGCAATAAAATCGCGTGGGGGGGGGGGGCTTCTTTGTGTGTACATGTCAAGGCAAAATGGAAGTTCAAAGTTTTATCTAGATAGGGGGGCACGGGAATGACACGTGGGCAATTTTAGGCATGTGTTATGTCTAATGCATAAGATTAGATGTAAACCAAACTTCATATATTTATTATGTTCATCAAAAACATGCATGCATTGCTATCAAAAAAAAAAAAAAAACATGCATGCATGCATTACTTGTTAAATAATATGTATCGAAAAACTATTTCTAAAAACAATAATTTTTTTTTTAAAGAAATAAACACACATAGAGGGAAGAGGAAAAGATGTTCTAATACAAAGACACATCACAACTCCACTCAAAAGTCATGATAATAACAACATTATTTCTGTTTTTAAAAATATACATTATATTAAATCTTTTAAATCCAAATAATAATTACTCATTGTCATCAAACTAAGATATTAATTGGTAAATAAAATTTGAATTAAGATCTCTTATTTGAGAACAAAAATTTTTATCATTTAAAAAAAAATTATTAGTTGAACTTACTGAAACTCTCATAATACAATTCTAGAAAATTAAGGATAAGAAAACTATCGTTTTAGAGTTTTGGGCCCATTTGGTATATGTGTTTAAAAATTGAAAATTATTGTTTAAAATTTTTTGTAGAAATACGTGTGGGTGAAAAAGTATGTGAAAATGCGTGAAATATTATTTAAAAACTGAAAATTATTGTTTGGAAACACACACTAAACACCTCCTTTGTTTTTATTTTTAAACATTTTGGAAAGGAATCAAGGATTAAAATCAGGACATATTTCTCCTATTGGTTATTTGGCTGTCGTAGGAACACATCACATTCTAATATATATCTTGAAAATTGGTCAAATCGAAAAAGTAAGAATGCCTTGTGACTTGTGAACCACGATAGTAAATTAAGAGATAACAAAGCTGTAAGGAGAAGACTAGCTGAAGAGATCATTTTAACTAATAAAAAATTAGAGGTCTTTGTTCACATTAATAGATCTTTAATTTGTTGGTAAGAAATAAGACCATAAAAATTCTTTCATCTTTATACCCAAAAGCCTATTCTTTTTTTTGTTGGTAAGTAAGTAAGTAACTTGGCCAATTCTTCCACACAAAAAAAAAAAAAATTTAGAACGCGTTGTCAAAATTAAATGCATAGCAAACACAACCTCCAATTTCATGTACTATACAATTCACTCATGCTCTTCATTAACCAGGAAATTCGGAAAAACTTGGTGCTGTCCTTGAAAGATTTTGGTTTGTATATTCCATATCTGGATATATTGTAATAAAATTAGTAATCAAAAGAAAGGAAAAGAAACAAAAAATAAGACTAGGGGGAAGAGTGAAACGTAGAGAAAGCCATACCGACAGCAAATCTGAGAGAAAGTGGCAAGAGTGACCCACAAGGTCCATGCCAAACTTGGACCTTCGACCCTCTCACGGGCCCATATGCTCCCTTGCTCTTATATGTCGGCCACATCCTTCACTTTTAAACCCCTTTCCATCAGCCCCTGTTTCTCCTTAATTTTTTGTTCATGCCCATAACTTTCACAATCTCTAACTAATGCTAACAAAATTGACTTTATCTTGCTCTTAGCTATAGCTAGAAATTACACCAAATTAACATATATGAGGAAAATCACAGTGCTAATTATACTAATTATTTTGATGATGGTGGTATAAATTTTCACTCTCTAACACTATCTATATATATACATGCCCAGGATAGAAGTTTCGAGACAAAACCATGAGGTTCAAGACCTGTAATTTTTTTTTTTTGAGTGAACTTGCTTCACAAATTTAACAAGATTACCATTGAAGTGGTTTGGTTTTCCAACGTCTGGCCCATTGAATTGAGTTCATGGGGAGTAGAGAGCAGTCATTTGTATTTTTATACTATCCAATGTTCCATTTCATATTCCACTGTTTTTACTTTTCATGATACTACTCAGCACTTTGATGGTGAAGATTGGGTGGTTCGATTTTAAAGTTTTTTTTTTTTATACAATGCCAAAACAAAATTTAAGCGGCTATAGGCTGAAAATAGTGAGTAGGTAGAATGAAAAATTATAAAACAAGCAGATACCACTTCTAATCAACTGTCCGCACTTTGTTTTAGCTACCTGATTTCCCATTGTCATAATTAATAATTTAATAACGATATGGGATGAGGTAAAAAGAAGAGAATGGGGTCGTCGAGTAATAAAGTGAATTTTATGAACTTCAAATCGAACTCATTTAGGTAAGGTACCCATCATCAAACTTTTTTTTTTTAAATGTTAATATTATGAAATTAAATAATTAAATTAATCCATTTAATAGTTTAAACTTTTAAAAAAATCAATAATTAAAAAAAAAAATACCTATCAAGCTTAAAAGTGAGTAAAGAAAAGGGAAATAGTAGTTTCTTTTTTAAATGGGAAGACAAGAAACAAATATGCAAGCTTGGGTAGGTAGTACTAGTAGTGGTGACTGGTAAGGGTCACAAAACTCAACCCACTGCTCCCAGATATCGAGACCAGAATCTTTTCTATCTTTCTGGCATAATTGTTCTTTTCTAGCTTTGAAAGAATTGAGAAAGGTGAGGGACAGCTAACTCATATCATAGTTTTCTTGATCCTTTTTCCTTTATGGTGAGGTTGCTTGGTTAAGGAAACCTTTTTCTTCTTTTTTTTTTCTTTTTTTTTTTTTTTTAGAAACAAACGCACACATAAGAGAGAGGAAAAATGATTCTAAAATTAAGGAAACCTTTTTATTTGTGTGTATTTGGTCTAGTTAAGAAAGTATGGAAACAACATTTACTTAAATTTGTGTATGTTTATTTGTTTTTGTTACTTTCTAATACATTAGGTGCCATTAGATTTTTTTTATTAATGACTGCAATCAAACAACCATTAACATTTTTTTTTCTTGAATAAACTTAGTATTACTTAATTTATTTATTTTTTGATACAAGATAAAAATTTTATTCTAGCATAATCTAAGTGTATATGTGTATAAAACTCTCTCCTGAAGACTTGAACTTCAGTTCTTGCCCCCCACACCCCCACAAACACTTATACTTGTGGAGTGACCATTACACTAAGGATGTGCAGTGGTTGGTATTACTTAATTAATTGTTAACAAGAGGAAACTATAGTTTAGATTTTTTTTTTTTTTTTTTTCTCTTCTAAACTTTGAAAATTTTATTCAACAAAACAAAAACTTGCAAGCAAAGTAACGAGGGGGCCATATTTTGAATACATCAAAATGCATAAGTCTCCCTCTCTCTTCTGCATTGTTTCCTAGTTTTACTTTCTTAACAAGTTTATCATTATATTTGACTACTTAGGAACCTCTTTTATATTAAAAATTACTTCGGCAGTTCCCTAATTGTTAGAAAATCTAAAACTTTAAAGAGAATATCATTTAATAGATTTTTTTTTAAATGTACAAATTTTTAAAATTACCATCATCAATTTAAATTCCTGTTAAAGAATACTATTGACTTTTTTATATAAAATAAAGGGTAAGTTAGAGCATTATTATTGATTTTTTTTTTAAATAGGACTACATTTTGGTATATTCCAAAATAAAATAAAGAACAAACACTTTAGGACAGAGAGAGTAATTAATATAAAATTTATGAATATAATTTATACGTATGTTTAAATGTCTTTGCTAGAAAAACCATGAATTACCAAATATTTAAGCTGGAGTAATGATACAGTTACAAATTATTTTACAATATTTTTACAAAATGTTAATATGGCCAACCTCTTATTGGAGTTTATCTAAATCCACCATTAATATCACTTTTTTATTTACCAATAATCACTCACCACAACAGTAATTTGTAAACTTTTTTATAAAATAATTTGTATATCTAGCATTATTCTTTAAGCTGCAAGGTTCACTTGGCTACACATTCAATATTAAACTAACTATCTCTCTCTCTCTCTCTCTCTCTCTCTCTCTCTCTCTCTCTCTCTCTCTCTATATATATATATATATATATATAAAAGCAATAAATACACGTTTGAAATGTGTGTATTTTTTTTCCCCTTGAATTTTTGTCTAAATCTTGTAATGATATGACTTAGTAGAGCATGGAGTTGCTTATTCTTTTTTTTTTTCTTTTTTTTTTTTCCTTTCAACAAAAGTTGCTCATTCTTGAATTCTCTATTTTAGTAGGAAAAAGGAAAACAGTTTGTTGACTTATTATACTTAGTTTTTATTTCTTAATGTATCTTATTATTATGATGTAATGAATTTTATTAAAGTTTATTACATTTTTCAAATAAATAATTAAATGTCAGACATTATAAAAAAAAATTATTTAAAAATTATTGTCTGATAGAAATATCATTGAAGTTTTTATTAAGTTTCAAGAATAAATTTAAATGAGCTTAAGCTCATCTTAAATTAACATGAAGAGAAGGGAGGAAGGAGTCTAAGTCAATGGACATTAATGAACCATCATTGATGGACATTGCACATGACACAAGCAATTCGACTCAAGGTTCAGTGCTAATAGAAGTTGCGGACTCTCCTAGTAGCGAAGGAAAAGGACGGGGGTGTAGTTTTAAATGAATTTGAAGTATGTTTAAATGGATTGAGATTCGCTTTGGCTATCAAGGGTATTGCATAGGGTGCAGTACCATCCAAGGGCTCATAACAAAAATAAAAAAGTTAACTTTTGTTAGCAGCCATTGGATTAAGTATAAAAGGGTAAAAAAAAAATGAACTTTTAATTTTTACTTAGGTTTTGCGTAATCAAAATATTTAGGGAAAAAAGAAAAAAGAATCTTTCTTGTCATTTGTCAATGAAGAAAACAAATATATTTTCTTACTAAAATTCAAATTAGTCCATCAAGTTTTACTTCAACTGTCAAGTTAATCACTAAGGTTTAATTTTTGTTAATTTAGTCCATCATTTGCTGAAAAAGAGTCAATTTGATCCTCTGTAACAACATTGTTTAAATATTCTTTTTTATTACAAATTTAACTAAAAACATTCATGAGGTGAGCCTTTTAATAAATTTTATTTTTAATTTGATAAGTATTTTATATTAAAATAAATAAAGAAAATGTTCAAACGATTTTATTTGCTAACAAATTTGGATAGAAGGATTAAATTGATTCATTTTGACAAAGGAAGAGAATGAATTGACAAATATTAAAGCTTTATTAAGAATAAATTTGATAATTGAAGTAAAAGTACTTAAGGGACTATAAATTAAATTTGAGTTATTTTTTTCAATCAAGATAATCAATGAAATGTCAGAACTTGAGAGAATGATCTGTGTTGATTAATGCAACGAATTAACTTATGATTTGATAATTAAGGACAACAGAGACCTTCAGTTATGAATCAATATGCTGAGTCTTAATCTCAAATTAGCCAATAATCTGAATTAATTCATTATACAATGACAAACTCTGCCAATGGGTATGCCCCATATTTACCCAACCAGGTAGCCAATGTTGTCTCTCATTTCGCTGGAATGATCTGATTGATGCAACTCACGAAAATTTAGATTGGTGGGCACAGGTTTGACAAGCAAAGACATGATGCAAAATCCCAAAGAAGAAATGTAATAGCCACTCTAAAATACTTGGTTAAATTACATGGGCACTTGTTTGGACAATCATGAACTTGTTTCCCAGGCAGGAGTTTTTGTTTGTCAAAGAGCCCAAGTTGAGCAAAATTGGTATCCCTTGATAGGAGCACATTTTGGTTCATATTTGGCACATATATGTTAGAATAATTAAATGGATGGTTAGGAACTAATTAAGCTAACCCCACTTGATTTTACCTAGAGTTAAATGGGGGCATTTAGACGTGTAAGTTAAAAGATGACTGAATAATAGAGGGAAGTCACATGGTTTGTAGTAGAAAAAGGGTTATTAGGGCATGTGAAACCCTCGTTTAAGTGCCCCCACCATAGTCCCTAAGAAACACGTAGATTTGGGACCATTTGAGACCTAGTCCATGGTGACAACTAACGTGATGCTCACGTTAGTCCATTCCTCACATACTTCCGAGGAGACATGGCCATGCACCATTTGCTTCCATTCTTCAATATCGTAGGGCCCTCTTCAATCCATGGAGTTCTCTCTAATCACGGATTTTTTTTTTTTTTTTTTCTCGCAGTCAAAAGTCATCTAATACACAAATCACGTACTTTTGTTAAATCTAAGAGGTGATTGGTAAGTAATTTTCTAGGCTTGAATATGTAATCATATCGTTTTAGGTAGAAAGCACTTGACATTAGACTCAGACCCAA
>CM064913.1:40380499-40548733 GCA_032727855.1 Quercus ilex subsp. ballota
GTGAGGTTGCTTGGTTAAGGAAACCTTTTCTTCTTTTTTTTTTCTTTTTTTTTTTTTTTTAGAAACAAACGCACACATAAGAGAGAGGAAAAATGATTCTAAAATTAAGGAAACCTTTTTATTTGTGTGTATTTGGTCTAGTTAAGAAAGTATGGAAACAACATTTACTTAAATTTGTGTATGTTTATTTGTTTTTGTTACTTTCTAATACATTAGGTGCCATTAGATTTTTTTTATTAATGACTGCAATCAAACAACCATTAACATTTTTTTTTCTTGAATAAACTTAGTATTACTTAATTTATTTATTTTTTGATACAAGATAAAAATTTTATTCTAGCATAATCTAAGTGTATATGTGTATAAAACTCTCTCCTGAAGACTTGAACTTCAGTTCTTGCCCCCCACACCCCCACAAACACTTATACTTGTGGAGTGACCATTACACTAAGGATGTGCAGTGGTTGGTATTACTTAATTAATTGTTAACAAGAGGAAACTATAGTTTAGATTTTTTTTTTTTTTTTTTTTCTCTTCTAAACTTTGAAAATTTTATTCAACAAAACAAAAACTTGCAAGCAAAGTAACGAGGGGGCCATATTTTGAATACATCAAAATGCATAAGTCTCCCTCTCTCTTCTGCATTGTTTCCTAGTTTTACTTTCTTAACAAGTTTATCATTATATTTGACTACTTAGGAACCTCTTTTATATTAAAAATTACTTCGGCAGTTCCCTAATTGTTAGAAAATCTAAAACTTTAAAGAGAATATCATTTAATAGATTTTTTTTTAAATGTACAAATTTTTAAAATTACCATCATCAATTTAAATTCCTGTTAAAGAATACTATTGACTTTTTTATATAAAATAAAGGGTAAGTTAGAGCATTATTATTGATTTTTTTTTTAAATAGGACTACATTTTGGTATATTCCAAAATAAAATAAAGAACAAACACTTTAGGACAGAGAGAGTAATTAATATAAAATTTATGAATATAATTTATACGTATGTTTAAATGTCTTTGCTAGAAAAACCATGAATTACCAAATATTTAAGCTGGAGTAATGATACAGTTACAAATTATTTTACAATATTTTTACAAAATGTTAATATGGCCAACCTCTTATTGGAGTTTATCTAAATCCACCATTAATATCACTTTTTTATTTACCAATAATCACTCACCACAACAGTAATTTGTAAACTTTTTTATAAAATAATTTGTATATCTAGCATTATTCTTTAAGCTGCAAGGTTCACTTGGCTACACATTCAATATTAAACTAACTATCTCTCTCTCTCTCTCTCTCTCTCTCTCTCTCTCTCTCTCTCTCTCTCTCTATATATATATATATATATATATAAAAGCAATAAATACACGTTTGAAATGTGTGTATTTTTTTTCCCCTTGAATTTTTGTCTAAATCTTGTAATGATATGACTTAGTAGAGCATGGAGTTGCTTATTCTTTTTTTTTTTCTTTTTTTTTTTTCCTTTCAACAAAAGTTGCTCATTCTTGAATTCTCTATTTTAGTAGGAAAAAGGAAAACAGTTTGTTGACTTATTATACTTAGTTTTTATTTCTTAATGTATCTTATTATTATGATGTAATGAATTTTATTAAAGTTTATTACATTTTTCAAATAAATAATTAAATGTCAGACATTATAAAAAAAAATTATTTAAAAATTATTGTCTGATAGAAATATCATTGAAGTTTTTATTAAGTTTCAAGAATAAATTTAAATGAGCTTAAGCTCATCTTAAATTAACATGAAGAGAAGGGAGGAAGGAGTCTAAGTCAATGGACATTAATGAACCATCATTGATGGACATTGCACATGACACAAGCAATTCGACTCAAGGTTCAGTGCTAATAGAAGTTGCGGACTCTCCTAGTAGCGAAGGAAAAGGACGGGGTGTAGTTTTAAATGAATTTGAAGTATGTTTAAATGGATTGAGATTCGCTTTGGCTATCAAGGGTATTGCATAGGGTGCAGTACCATCCAAGGGCTCATAACAAAAATAAAAAAGTTAACTTTTGTTAGCAGCCATTGGATTAAGTATAAAAGGGTAAAAAAAAATGAACTTTTAATTTTTACTTAGGTTTTGCGTAATCAAAATATTTAGGGAAAAAAGAAAAAAGAATCTTTCTTGTCATTTGTCAATGAAGAAAACAAATATATTTTCTTACTAAAATTCAAATTAGTCCATCAAGTTTTACTTCAACTGTCAAGTTAATCACTAAGGTTTAATTTTTGTTAATTTAGTCCATCATTTGCTGAAAAAGAGTCAATTTGATCCTCTGTAACAACATTGTTTAAATATTCTTTTTTATTACAAATTTAACTAAAAACATTCATGAGGTGAGCCTTTTAATAAATTTTATTTTTAATTTGATAAGTATTTTATATTAAAATAAATAAAGAAAATGTTCAAACGATTTTATTTGCTAACAAATTTGGATAGAAGGATTAAATTGATTCATTTTGACAAAGGAAGAGAATGAATTGACAAATATTAAAGCTTTATTAAGAATAAATTTGATAATTGAAGTAAAAGTACTTAAGGGACTATAAATTAAATTTGAGTTATTTTTTTCAATCAAGATAATCAATGAAATGTCAGAACTTGAGAGAATGATCTGTGTTGATTAATGCAACGAATTAACTTATGATTTGATAATTAAGGACAACAGAGACCTTCAGTTATGAATCAATATGCTGAGTCTTAATCTCAAATTAGCCAATAATCTGAATTAATTCATTATACAATGACAAACTCTGCCAATGGGTATGCCCCATATTTACCCAACCAGGTAGCCAATGTTGTCTCTCATTTCGCTGGAATGATCTGATTGATGCAACTCACGAAAATTTAGATTGGTGGGCACAGGTTTGACAAGCAAAGACATGATGCAAAATCCCAAAGAAGAAATGTAATAGCCACTCTAAAATACTTGGTTAAATTACATGGGCACTTGTTTGGACAATCATGAACTTGTTTCCCAGGCAGGAGTTTTTGTTTGTCAAAGAGCCCAAGTTGAGCAAAATTGGTATCCCTTGATAGGAGCACATTTTGGTTCATATTTGGCACATATATGTTAGAATAATTAAATGGATGGTTAGGAACTAATTAAGCTAACCCCACTTGATTTTACCTAGAGTTAAATGGGGGCATTTAGACGTGTAAGTTAAAAGATGACTGAATAATAGAGGGAAGTCACATGGTTTGTAGTAGAAAAAGGGTTATTAGGGCATGTGAAACCCTCGTTTAAGTGCCCCCACCATAGTCCCTAAGAAACACGTAGATTTGGGACCATTTGAGACCTAGTCCATGGTGACAACTAACGTGATGCTCACGTTAGTCCATTCCTCACATACTTCCGAGGAGACATGGCCATGCACCATTTGCTTCCATTCTTCAATATCGTAGGGCCCTCTTCAATCCATGGAGTTCTCTCTAATCACGGATTTTTTTTTTTTTTTTTTCTCGCAGTCAAAAGTCATCTAATACACAAATCACGTACTTTTGTTAAATCTAAGAGGTGATTGGTAAGTAATTTTCTAGGCTTGAATATGTAATCATATCGTTTTAGGTAGAAAGCACTTGACATTAGACTCAGACCCAACCTCTAAGATTCAAAGCAAAAGAAAAATTTGATATTCAAACCAAAATAATATATGAAACTTAAAACTAGTATCTAATCAATATTAATAAAAAGCAAATATAAGAAAAAAAATATAACATGATTGTTTCTTAATACATTTCTACTCAATTATTTGTGGTTGAATATTACATGTCGCAACAATTGAATAATAATTTTTGATTGAGTGTATTAAATGTTGCAACAATCTCAATCTTTTTCAATATATAAAATCAAAGATTCAGTTATAAAATTATTTTAAATTTGTTGCGAAGCTTGATTTTGATAATATTCATAACTAAAAATGCATATTTTATAATTGCAATAAAATTGAAAAAGTAAATAAAAGTACAATCATTCTACAAATGGAAATAGCATTAACTACAGAAGTTTGAAAATCTTATCTATTATCATTATATTTCAAATATTTCTCTTACTAAAAAATCTGTCAGTGTTGTTAAGTGTGTTGGGGGGGGGGGGGGGGGGGGGGGGCGGTGGGGACACTTTTCTCAAAAAATAAAAACACTCAAACAATCTTTTTGGTAAAAAAAAAAAAAAAAAAGTTGCATGGCATCACTCAAAACCAAAAACATCAAATGTTTTACTTTGGATCCCAAACATCAAGTAAGCAAACTATAATGCCAAACGCAACAAGTCAAAATCATATTCTTTTTTAGATTTTTTAAGGTTAGCTTTTAATTTGGGGTCCAAATATAAATTTTTTGTGTTTGTATATATATATATATATATATATATGCACAGGAAGAAATTAAAAAAATAAAAATTTAAAGGGGGGGGGGGGGGGGGGGGGGGGGGTGGCATGGCCCCCCTTGTCTACAAATGCCTCCATCAATGTCTCTGATCTCTCTCTTTCTTTTGGAATGACATTGATGCTTGACTTATGCATCCAACAATAGACACTATAGGAGGTCAACGAAAACTACTGAAACCAACTTAACTAAATTAATAGAAACAAAACACGTAAATTCCAGACATTAGAGTGAATACGTACTAAAAGTCTTCTCTTCAAATGAGATTTTTTTTAATAATTTATTATTATAATTTTTTTTACAACCATTGACGTGAAAGGTAGTAAAGGGACTAGTCGAAATTTCAAACTTGATGATGTGTTCGCTGAGTGTTACAGATTTACAAGTACTTATCCTATTATCCACGGTTCCAATTCTTGTGAAGAAAGTATTGTGCCTTGTGGGTTTAAATTGATGAGTATGTGGAAAAACGTTGAAGCTAGATGGAGAATGCAGTTGTGGCATGTTTCTGGACTAGGGTAACCCCCACTTCACTTCAGGCTTTTTTTTTTTTTCTTTTTATTGCTTATCCAAATGGCCGGGTACACATTAGGTATTCATAAAATTATAATGAAATGATGTGATGTCAATAAAATAGGCATAATCTCATTGTTGATGTTAATTAATTGGCTAGTTCATAGTTGACCAAGTTTCAAGAAGAATATTACGAGCCGCAAGTGGAGCGCTTTCGCTTTCTTGTTAGAAAATGGTATTTGACGGAAAGTAAATGAAAGACAGTGCTAACCACTTTCATAAACACATTCAGTACAGGTTGAAGTTGTAGGTTTTTTATTTTATTTTTTATATCAAATTATGTTTGCATTCCCAGATTCCCACTAAATTGAAACGAAAATCAATTCAACGTATATACTATTCTTTTTTTGATAATTTAATAGTTGAAAAATGAGAAAATTTGAACTTTTGACGTTTTTGTTAAAAATATCATGAAATGTTAATTGTATTACAAAACTTTTAGCATATATATATATATATATATAGTCTCATGACTCATGAGCGGCAAAATTTATGTATTATTCTTTAATATTTTATAGACTGCTTTTTTTGTTTTTGTTTTTTCATGTATTTAGATGGTAATCCATTGCATGCAAACACAGTGGCATGCACAATGTAATGGTAATGGTGCAGGATCCCTTGCATTTTGCATGCAGTAGAAAGAAGAAAGTTTCTCAGATTTGATCTGATTTTCTCCCTCAAAAATTGTCATCTACATTATCCTGTGTTGTTGTCCACACCAGAAACATCTTTTAGGATTTTTTTTTTTTTGTGGGAGAGGGGGGGGGGGGGGGGGGGTGTGGATTTTTATTCATTGTCAACTGGAAAATGATATGAGGAAATGCCGAAATGGACTTGCAACTCTATGATCGACTATGAGTCAGAGAGCAATATTTTACATATAGCTGTCAACCTCTGTAAGTCCAATTTAATTAGCAACAAAAAATGAAAATCAACTAAGCTTGCTAAAAGTCACGGCCTACAATATATGAAGCGAGGACCATTTAACATTCCTGTATAGTTCTATATATCAACCAATTAAATTTGTTATTTTGGTACGTGCAAGTGGGTCATTTTGGGTAGCAGTCAAGCATGGAGTGTGTGCCTAACTCTCACATCAACGGGTCTCATTTCTGAACTTGTTTCTAATTATTTGCTGCAGCTATATATATATGGATATCCAAATGAAACAATGCCAACCAAGCTGGGTAATTTCATTGCGTTTTAGATAAATGGGGACTCAAGCAGCCCAGCTTTCAGACTGATCAGTGTTGCTCGTGATCGTGGTGGCCTACTTTCTTGAGCATGTTGTGTATGTGGGTTTAATTTCTACAACTAGACGACTAGAGAGAATATTATTAAGGACAAATTTTAATTTATTCTTGTTTTTTTTTTTTCTTCTTTTGGATGAATGAAAACTCGTTATAAACATAATCATACTCTTTAATACGCATTTTACTTCTCTCATCATGGAGACCTTAACTAAATAGATGCAAACCAATGAAACCATATATTCGAAGACCTATATATATGTGTACCTATCTCAATCATTGCCCTTAAAATACTGTATTTTTGTGCAACCAAGGCCCCATAATCTAAATATATTGAAACCTGTACATAATAACGACGCCAATACCATCTCCATTTCATTCTAGAACGGTGACAAGGCATGTGGAGCGTAGATATATATGGCCAAGATTTTTTGTCATAGGCTCGGACAGAAGCAATTAAAGATTTCTGAATGATATCAAAGAAAGTGGTGTTATATGAAAATTCATACACATTTGTTAATATGTTAAAACCATATAGGAAAACTTAAACCAAATTCAAAGAAGATAAGTCCAATATATGTGAACGGGTGGATGCAAACGAAACTTCTTATACTTTTCTTCTTAGCGGGTACAATATGGAACTTTCTGGTGAAAACCAATCCCTAAGGGATAATATTAAGCATTGTGAATGAGTCCCGTCTTTTTTTCTTTTTCTTTTTCTTTTTTTGCATAAACAGGCGATATATTACATAAACAAAAGTCTGAGAAACACAGATATAACAACCGTACTTATATTCAAGAAAACACAACCCCTGATCAAACTAACACCAAAGAGAGGCCCAGCTAAAACTATACAAAAACATTACTGGACGCTTGTTCTCCGTAATGACTCCGGGATGAGACAAATCCCAGAGTCCCAAAAGAAACATTTCCACAAAAACTTGGGGCAGGTATCATACAAGATTTCCCTTTCAGATTGGGAAGCACCCTTTTCGCCAATAAATCCGCACAGCTATTCGCCTCTCTTCATATGTGCTCAATGCGTGCCTTCCATTCCCTGTGGAGAAGCCACCTGCGGTCCAAAATCAAGTTAGAGAATTCCATAGGATAAACTGTATTAGTAGTTGACCATTTGTACGCCAGAAGAGAATGAGTCCCGCCTTTGCTTCAACGTTGTCTTCTTCAGTTGTATCAAGAACATTGGTTAGGTTTCAAGTTGGTAATTAAATTCATGATAATGTAATTATCAAATGAGTTTGTAATTCATTCCACATTTGTACAACAAGCAGCTCAAAAGAAAGAAAAGTATGTAATTTCCATTGACATCAGATCAATTGAAAATTGCAAATTAGTTTTTGTCGATGTGTTTTAGGCTGCGTTTGTTTCAATGTAAAATATTTTCTAAAAAAAAATTTGTCCAATTCTTGGTGTTTGATACAACCGAAAATGGTGGTCAATTTAAAAATACTTTAAGGCTTTATCGTAAATTTTTGGCTCACAAGGAGTATAACGGTCTACACCCCTTAAGAGGCGTAAAGCAAGAGTCTCAACGCATAGCCACCACTCATTGTTTCTCCTCCCATGATCAACCATTTTGTTGCCATTGACTGTCAAAGAACTTGCAACAGCAAAGTAAAGAACATTAACCTTCTCTCTCTCTCTCTCTGTCTCTCTCTCTCTGGTGTGCATGGGTCGGGTTGAGAGGATTTTCTGACCCAACCCACCATGGTGGGTTAAAAAAAATCAAACCCAACCCAACCCACATGGATCGGGTTGGGTTGAGTTGAACCCATGGATTGGACAATTTTTTTTATTATTACTATTATTATTAAATTGAGCAAAAATATATCTCTCACTTGCAACCTGAGTTGATAAAATATATATATATATATATATATATACGAACTTGTATTTCAACTCAGTTATAAACAAAATCTATCCAATTGAGTTGATAAACATAATATGCATGAACTAGTATCTCAATTCAATTGTAAATAAATAAGAGTGGAGTGAAAGAGTGTGAGTGGGAGGTGGTAGAAAGAGAAATATGATTGTTAAGGGTTGTGAGGTAATTGGGTTTTATATAGAAAGAGCTGAATAGAGGAAAAAAAATTAAATAAAAAAATTATTAATTATATAATATAGTTTTAAAAATATATTAAATTTATATAATTTAAAATTTAAAATATAGATGAGTCAGGTCTAGTTAGGCGGATTGTGATTGTTATAAACCAAACCCAACCCAATCCGCTATTTTAAAAAATTTCTTAATCCAACCTAACCCAACCGACCCACCCCTAAAAACCGACCCAACCCGGCAGGTTAGATTGGGTCAGGTTGGTTTTGGCAGGTTTGTGGGTTGGCTACACACCCTTACCCATAGTCAGACTGGTACCTAATGCCAACCTATGACCTCCCATTAGCCATACTAGTTGTCAAAATAAAAAATCTTCTTCCAAATATTGTTCTACGATTATAAATATTATAATTCAATAGTTATAATAAATGAGATAAATTTTGAATTGTAGATGTGTTGGAACATTAGAAAGTAACAACTAGTTAAATTACAAGACTTTTAATAAAAGTAAATTTTATAAAATTATAAAAATAAAAATCTTCCAATCATATATATATGAGGTTGTCAATTGACCCACAAACAGTTGGAGTAACCATCGTTCGAAACATGGCCAACTAGTTTTGGGCCAACATTTTTAACTCGGTGAGACACCTAAAATCAAAATCTATTGCCATTCATGATGGCCATGATCTGAAATGCTGGGTTACTCGAGTTGCAGGATAGGGGACACCAAATTCGATGGGCCAGATCCTACACCAAAATAATGGGCCCTGGGCCCCTGACTCACCAAGAACTGGACCCTAAGAATAGTTGGAGGTTGCAAGTTCAGTCATTCCCAGTTGATCTAGTAGAAAATATCTCATAGGTCTTTAAGGGTCCGTTTGGTTTAGAGAATGAAAAAGTGAGTAGATAGAAAATGGAGAAGAGATGAAAAAATAGAGAGATAAAAGAGATTTTAATTTCCCTCATTTGTGTTTGGTTGGAGGGTGGAAAAGTGGAAGTTTAGAAAATAGAGTTTGTATAAATTTACTCTCATGCCCTTATTACATAAATTATTTTATATAAATATTTTATAAAGGAAAAATAAAAAATAAAAAACTGGTTCTATGTAAAATGGTTCAAAGTAAGGAAAAAAAATTCAGGGAAAAAAAAAGGTTTAAATGTGAGTGTAGGGTCTGCTTTTGTTGCCCAAGCCCAAGGGATATGGGTCAAAGACCCAACGAACCCAAAACAATGAATTTGTAGAGAGTGGATTGAAGGTCTAGGCGCTGGCCGGCGTTCACGAGGCGTGAACTCCCTTCTCCTTTATTGAAGAAATACTCAGAACGGTTTACAACTGGGGGATGCTCCTCGGCCAATGGCCGAGTAGGCTTTTCTTCCCCTTTTTTTACTCTGCTCCCTCCATCCCCCCTTCTCATGAGGGATTCCCTTACATTATATACCCTTTACCCAACCAATCCTAACCCTACACTTGTTGAGCGATCAGGGCATTACTCAGGTGCTTGTCTCATCAGCCGCCTTCTCACTCTCTTTGGGAGTCGTGGCAACCAAGGTGGCACTGGTGCGGAGTCCTTTCCTCATTAATGCGGCCAGGGCGGTAGTCAGGGGCATTTAATGTGGAGATGACTGTTTGTCATGAGCTCGTCCCTCCATCAGATTTGTATTGCAGGCGCATGGTATTCCTCCTCGGCCCTTTGAATAGTCATGAAAGCCTCCTTGGAAGGGTTTGCTGGTTGCCTTAAGTTCTCGGATGTCCGATGATGGGTCGTCCTCGGCTTGGCCAGCTGTGTGCCTGGGCTTCTTCTTTTCCTCCTCAGATTTTGGGCACCTCCTCGGCTTGGGCCTCCGGCCCAGGAACGAAGTGGGCTGGGCCGTAGGATTTCTTGGCCCCACAATAGCCCCTCAAAATCTTGCTATCCGCACCCTCGGGCGGAGAGGAGGATTTTGATGTCCTCGAGCCTGCGACGCGTCCCACCGAGTTTGGTCCTCTGTTAGTGCTGGAGTCTTTTCAACTGCCCCAGAAGCGTTACTGGCGCCTTGAAGTGCGCGATGCACCTTTCATTAAATCAAAACGACTCTGTGCTCCCCACGTTCAACGGGAGGATGATAATCCAATGGTGGGGATTCGCCTAACATTTATGGGCAGGAAAACCCGCGCGGCTCCTTGATTTAGGGTATAAATACCCACTCGAAGGGCCGGTCCCTCTGTTTACTTGCATCCAAGAGTCTACATCTCCAGCATTAAAAGCTTGTCCGAGGAGCTTCTACTCATTTCTGTAAGTCACTTTACCTCTCTTCGAACTTTCTTCCTCTCTATTCTTCCTTCTCTTTCTTAGCTTACTTAGGCATCGTTTGTGATGGGTAGATTTAAGAAATACGTTTACACCGAGGAGGCGATGGAGAAATTCATCGCCGATTATAAGATACCCAGCAACGTGGGCTTGAGGTATTGTGAGGAGGGCGAGTGGCGCTTTCGGAGGCAGGAGGGTGAGGTGGTGATTCCCATCGTTGCCTTTGTTGAAGGTGGCATGAGAATACCCGTGGGGCCGGTGATGAGAGGCTACCTGTCGTACTTCCGGCTAGCCCCCACTCAGTGTGCCACCAACGTCTTCAGGATTCTGGGCTGTGTGGACGCCCTGAACGAGAAGATGGGGTTGAGGTTGACCCACCACGACGTAAACTGGTGTTATAACCTCCAGTGCCTGAAGGGCAAGTCGTACTACCTGAAGACCAGGGATGACAGGGTCCGGCTCATTCAGTGCCTCCCTGAGTCCAGCAAGGGGCTGAACAAGGACTTCCTCATCGTGTCTGGAGAGTGGCACGATGGCCTTCACTGCCCAACGACGGAGGGGACCCCAGGTGGGGCAGTGGAAAAACGGACCCTAATCGGTTCCATTCCTTATTCTGTCTGTTTCTTTTGCACCGTTTGGTTATTAATGTGAATGTGTCTTCTTTTGCAGATCCGCACGCCTTCACGCGCCACTTCAGTCTGATCAACTGGGAAGACTTGCAGAAGGCGCTGAGGGCGGAGGTTTTCGTGAACGAAGCCGATAATCAAGTTAGGGCCGCTCACCAGATCTTGGGATACGACCCGGCTCAAAAGTCATTCGCAGTGCTGAAGTACGTGATCAGAGCAAAGGATCCTCGGCTTCGAAAAATAACCATGTACCGAGGACGGGTTTCGGTTCCCCGAGGTGCCCTCCACATCAGAAGGCGAAACACCTGCGGGTCCCTCCTCCTCCCTTAGACTCTCGGAGCCGGCCGAAGTAGGCCTAGAGAGGGAAGTGGAAGTTGCCGATTTTGGCCCTGCCGAGGACGAGTTTGACGTTTTCGAACAAGTTCACCAGTCCGAGGACCCTCCAGGAGACCTGGGCGATCCTCGTCTAACAGAAGCAGACTTCCCAGCGTCTAAGTCCTCTCCCCGGCAAAAAATGGGTTATAAGAAGAGGCCCCAATCTAGCCTGCTGGATCTGATCGGAGGCCAACCAGGGAAGTCTGAGCCAAAGCTTCCTCCTCCTCCTCCCAAGTTTCACCCTGCCCAGGGCGGGTCGGCCCCTACCCAGTCAAGGCCTCCTCCTTCTCCGCCTCAGACGAGTCTGCCTTCTAGGCACGAGCCCTCTGATCCTAAGCAGAAGAAGGATAAGGGCAAAAGGCCGGCTGAGGAAAAGTCCGCGTCCCCCCGGAAGAAGGATGATACTCGGCGGCCGTCTAAACAGCTGAAGATAGGCTCCCGAGGCCAGGATAAGCAGGTTGAGGCCCAGCCCGAGGCTGAGGCCTGGCTTCCTGCCCCAATGCTCCATGGAAAGCCTCTGAGGGAAGACTCCTCCCTCAGGGATTTCAAAGAGGGCGAAGGCGCGTACGTGGCCGACGCGCTCAAGAGGTACCTGCTACTACCAGCTGACATGGCGGAGCTGGGAACTATGAGGAGTAGGGAGGTCTTCCTCTGCCTCAAGCGGTATTTGGGAATGGTAAGTCCCTCAGTACTTATGATTCTCTCTAGTTTCAGCTGTTTCTTTCCCTTTTCTGAGCTCGGCTAACCGTGTACTCGTTTTGTTTGGCAGGCCGTTCAGGCCACTTATAGGTTAGAGGACGTGGCCCGTGATCAGGGAAAAGCCACGGATGTGGAGCGTGAGAAACGCTAGGATGCCACTCGGACCTTTAAAAACTCCGAGGCTGATCTTGCCAAAGCCCGGGAGGAGCTGGGGGCGATGACCAGTGCTCGAGACAACGCCCTGTCAGGCCTCGCCGGCTTCTAGAAGCAAGCCGAAGACCAGTCAAAGCGCCTGGGTGAGGCGGAGCAGCAGCTGAAGATTGCAAAGGAGCTCCTTGCTGATCTACCCAAGAAGGTGGCTGCTGCCGAGGAGGCCAAGAGGGTGGCCGAGTGGGCTAGGGACGAGGCCATGAGGGCCAAGTTTGAGGCTGACCATGGCAGGGAGGACGCCCTGGCCTCTAAGCAGGAAGTCAAGGAGGAGGCTTATGCTGCGGGGATGGCCGAGATAGAAGCAGCCTTTAGGGCTCAAGTCCCCGGGCTGTGCAGGCGCTACTCTGCTGAGGTTTGGAGGGAGGCCTTCAGGCAGGCTGGGTTGAGGCCTCGTCCGACTTGTGGAAGGAGGAAAGCGTGTACTACCCTCCTGCCATCCGCGAGGCCACTCCAAGTGGCGCTGAGGCCGGGGAGGCTGCGGCGGAAGCCGATGCTGCCACGGGTGAGGACACCTCAATCGCTGAACCTACGGGCGAGCTTGTCCAAGGAAGTGACCCCCCCGAGGTAGCTGAGTCAGGTGAGGGCCCCGTTGAGGAGGCGCCTCAGGAGGTTACGAAGTCAACCTCTGAAGCTGAGGTTCCTGCTGCTGAGGAGGCAGCCGTTCCTGCCGTGCCTTCGCAGGCTGTCCCTTCTGGCCAAAGCTCGGAAGGCCCTGAAGCAGCTATGGTCCAGCCCCCTGCAGAGGGAGGAAAATAAGTGGGCAGGGCAGGCCCCTCGACGACGTTGTCTCGCTTGTCTTTTGCATATTATTATTTTTATTTATTTATTTATTATTTTTTTTTGAATTGTAATGCGACGTTCATCATGTAACACTTATGAATTTAATGCAATGTGATTTCTATTTCTTCTTCCAATTGTTCTGGCTGTTTGTACATCTGCGTGTTATTCGTTTTCTTTTTTCCTCGTTGTCTCCTCTTTTTCTTTACTTGCATGATTTTATCACCAATTATACTTCGGCCAGTCATGGCAGCGATTGTAATAACGTGAAGGTACGTACGCATAGGCTGGTATTTCATGTCTCCGGGACTAGGCAGGACTCTTGCTTTCCCAGCGTTCCAACACTTAGAGTCTTCTGGAGTAGTTAGCTTCCCCATAGGCGTGAGTCCTGGGACCATGCAGTGCTTTTGGTTCTGTCTAACACTTGTCCTTCTGAAGTAGTTAGTTTCCCCATAGGCCTGAGTCCGAGGACCATGCAGAGCCTTGGTTCTGTCTAACACTTGGTATTTGAAGTCGTTAGTTTCCCCATAGGCCTGAGTCCGAAGACCATGCAGAGCCTTGGTTCTGTCTAACACTTGGTCTTTGAAGTGGTTAGTTTCCCCATAGGCCTGAGTCCGAGGACCATGCAGAGCCTTGGTTCTGTCTAACACTTGTCCTTCTGAAATAGTTAGTTTCCCCATAGGCCTGAGTCCGAGGACCATGCAGAGCCTTAGTTCTGTCTAACACTTGGTCTTTGAAGTGGTTAGTTTCCCCATAGGCCTGAGTCCGAGGACCATGCAGAGCCTTGGTTCTGTCTAATACTTGGTCTTTGAAGTGGTTAGTTTCCCCATAGGCCTGAGTCCGAGGACCATGCAGAGCCTTGGTTCTGTCTAACACTTGGTCTTTGAAGTGGTTAGTTTCCCCATAGGCCTGAGTCCAAGGACCATGCAGAGCCTTGGTTCTGTATAACACTTGGCCTTCTGAAGTAGTTAGTTTCCCCATAGGCCTGAGTCCGAGGACCATGCAGAGTCTTGGTTCTGTCTAGCTTTCATTTGTCTGCAAGTAGGGGTTTGTCCTCGGACCACTTTACTTGAGACGATTCCTCTTTTGGTCGGATTATGATCTTACACGTGGCGTTGATCTCGCCTCCAGCTCGAGCCCCCCATCTTTTTATTTGCAAAGCGTCTCTTGGCCCTTCGTGTTCCGCGCTTGACGTTTCGGTACGCGAGACGCGCCTTCATTAATGGCCTCGTGAATTAACACAAGTCCAACGGTCTACGGCCCCCTTGGAATTTGGTAGCCTCATTATTAACCCTGCTGGCAACTCTCTTTTCGAATTCTGCATGGATTAATTCTCACCAACCCTCATCCTCTATATAAGACTTTCCAGGGGGATGGTTTCTCCATACTCCATGAACCTCCCAACACAAACAGAAAGAACACACCCTTTCAGCTCCCCGAGCCCCTTTAATAACCCCGCCGGAATTGTGACCGGAGTTAGTAGATATGGGGCGGCTTTGGGCGGGTGTGAGGACATCCGTGCCAAGAGCCGTTGTGGCCGCAACCCCCACTGGGCTTCCGATGCGGCAGAGTCTAGGCGTAACCCCGATGGCGCCATGCACGGTGGCCCGAAGTGATGTCGTTGAAGTACCTAACGTCTCTCCTCGGAGCGCACCCCCGACGGAGGAGACATACGAACTCACATCATGGGCGGTGCTCGAGTGTTGCCGTCACCAACGGCCAACGCTCTGGGGGTTGGAGAGAATCAAGGAAACATCACGAGGGAGGGCGTCCCGGAGCCCCTGTATCTGCTCCTCGCTTTGTTCAAGCTCCGCCGCTCCGAGAAAGGAGTTGTTGGTGGCCTTGAAACAAGCTAGCCCCAGCCCCCTTCTGCCCACTTACTGTCAAGCTCTCCCATTCTCTTGATGCCAGTAAGGGTACGAGTTGACACTTCCCTCTAGCTAGTTTTAGGACGGGTCCGCCTGGGCCTCTGATTGTAGGACTAGCTGGTACGAACAGTTTTAAAACACGCCTACCTGAGCCTCTGATTGTAATTTGTAACTTTTCCTTTTATGAAATAATATCAAGTTTTCTTTCTTTGCTGTTGAATCTTCTGTCTTTAGCTTTTGTCTTTCTGCAGTGTTTGTTTGGTAGTTGTTTTTTTTTTTTTTTTTTTGCTTCACCACCGATCTTCCGTAGAATGGTTATTTAGAACAGTCGCCTGTTGCGCCGGCCGGCGCACTAATCCTCCCCACGGTGGGCGCCAATTGTAGGGTCTGCTTTTGTTGCCCAAACCCAAGGGATATGGGTCAAAGGCCCAACGAACCCAAAACAATGAATTTGTAGAGAGTGGATCGAAGGTCTAGGCGCTGGCCGGCGTTCACAAGGCGTGAACTCTCTTCTCCTTTATTGAAGAAATACTCAGAACGGTTTACAACTGGGGGATGCTCCTCGGCCAATGGCCGAGGAGGCTTTTCTTCCCCTTTTTTTACTCTGCTCCCTCCATCCCCCTTTCTCAGGAGGGATTCCCTTACATTATATACCCTTTACCCAACCAATCCTAGCCCTACACTTGTTGAGCGATCAGGGCATTACTCAGGTGCTTGTCCCATCAGCCGCCTTCTCACTTTCTTTGGGAGTCGTGGCAACCAAGGTGGCACTGGTGCGGAGTCCTTTCCTCATTAATGCGGCCAGGGCGGTAGTCAGGGGCATTTAATGTGAAGGTAACTGTTTGTCATGAGCTCGTCCCTCCATCAGATTTGTATTGCAGGCGCATGGTATTCCTCCTCGGCCCTTTGAATAGTCATGAAGGCCTCCTTGGAAGGGTTTGCTGGTTGCCTTAAGTTCTCGGATGTCCGATGATGGGTCGTCCTCGGCTTGGCCAGCTGTGTGCCTGGGCTTCTTCTTTTCCTCCTCGGATTTTGGGCACCTCCTCGGCTCGGGCCTCCGGCCCAGGAACGAAGTGGGCTGGGCCGTAGGATTTCTTGGCCCCACAGTGAGTATCAAAGAACCCAAGAAAAAAAAGGTTCAATGAAACCAAAGACACAGCCAAAAAAAGACTTAAAAAAAAAAAAAAAAACAAAAACAAAGCAAAACAAGGTTCAACGTCAGACAAAGAACCCATAAAAGGAAAAAAAAATTAATGCAGCAAGGAAGAAGAAAATAAAAAAGTGTTAACGTTGAATCTATTTTAGGAGAGTAGAAGGGGTAGAAATGTCATTTTCATCAAGTCACTTCCCCTTCCCATTTTCTCTCCAATTTGGGAGAGTTGAAAAATGGTGGGCCATGGAAGAAAATAGGTGGGTCCCACCATTTTCTCTCCTCCAAAATCACTCCAACCAAACACCATTTCCACCTAAAATCTCTACTATTTTCTCTTCTCTATTTTTCATCCTCCTTATTTTCACTCCAACCAAACATAGCCTAAGTTACTGTCCAAAACAAAGCAAATTAACGGTTCGTTTGGCAAAGATTATTTTTACCAACTTATTTTACTATTCAAGTTATTTTTGCTACTATTCATGGGTCTCACTGAATTTTTTGGTATTATTCATTAGTCCTACAGTACTTTCAGTAAAAAAAAATTAATTTTAGCAAAATAAGTAGATCCCCAACAGACTTTAAGGATGGCAAATTTACCGCTTGAATCCTAACTTGTTAGAAGTATGGTTAAGTGATTAAATTTATAATTTTTTAATAGCATAAGTTTTTGGGATAAACAATTATTTATCACAAGATCAGAGCAATAAGTCTTAAATTTAATCACCGTCTCCACTCTTCATTATAACATTTTATAATAGATTAAGTTTTTGTGACAATCCAAAATTCATTGTTAAAATTATAGTTAACCCTCTTGTGAGGCTGTTACCCTATCATTGCTGAATATTATACAAACTGATTAGGCGAATACGTGAATCCCTAGCATAAAAGCCCTTACATACATTCAAACGAAGGTTCTGCACAAAAGCATTTTGTATCATTAGTAAAGCAGAAAATTTGAATAAGTTATAGATGTAGAAGTTTAGAACACCAAATAATATGCATAGTTCAGCTACTTGAGTGAAAAATGTGCAATCATCAAGAACGAATGTCATAAGTTAAAACTCTTTATATATATAAATAATAAATAAATAAATAATTCCTTTCAAGGCATGTTTTATACAATCTAAACAGATATCACTTGAATTTGTTAACTCTTTGATGTGTACAATCTTAAATCTGCAATGTAAGGAAATATTCTCTAAAATTATCCACTTACTTGAAGATTCGCAAGATTGCATTCTCATGAATTCAGTCCCCCGTTCCTTTAGATCTTTAATTCAAGTGGTAAACAAATAGCGTCATTACCTAAAATATTAGTTATGAATTATGATATGCGTAAATGAAACAAAAATATTATTTTTTTTTTTTGAGAAAATTATTATTATTATTATTATTATTATTATTATTATAACGCACAGTAACGTTTCCTATATTCTTGTACACAAATATTTAAATATAGCTAAATTTTATTATTCTTATTGACATTATAATTATATGACAATAAAATTATCAAAATCAACAAGTTTTTAGTTTCATGTTGTTGCTATCTATATCAAACATATATTTATATATAATATTGAATGATTTTATTTGATCTAGTAAGATTTTTCTATAATGTAGAAAATTATATCTTAATTTAGGGTTTAGTTCAAGATATAATTGATTTAAATTTTGTCAATATTACACCACTTAATAAAATTTTAAATTAATATGCTAGTATATGACAATACCTTCATTAGATTTCATTAAATCTTTTTATAACGTCATACTTCCAAAATTGTGAGATTATCATAGGCTAATAATTATCTCATTTATAAAATTAAATTTCAATTTGATATTTTAAAATTGCAATACACATATGAGTTTATGGATAAGATAAAAATAATAATATTCGATTGATATGAATTTTAATGTGCTTATTAACAACATGTAATTAATTATGAAATTTTCAAAATATTGAATTAATAAAAAAAATTATTGTATGATATAATATTAATAAAAAGTTACATCAAGTATAACTTGATTTAACCCTTTAATTTAATCAAAATATTAGAATGTGGACACATGAACCCATGTAATAAAACTGACATTTGTATTACTTTCTGTGGGGGGATAAAAACCCAACCCAACTTATTGGGCCCGAGGCCCAGAATGAGGAACACTTTTCGTCCGAGGAGGCAAGGTCTTCAGTCCGGCCCATGTCAAAGGGGAATGCCTAGAGATGAACGTGTACCATCCGAGGAGATGTTCATATGTCCGAGCAGTCCAACGTCCTCGGATCCGAAGAGGTTTGATCCAACACGAGCTTGGGAGGTTCAAGCGACCTGCTTGACAAGTGTTAAGAGAGAAAGGAACCTTAGACTCGCGCAAAGATAATGGGAACCGAAAAATATCAAAGAGGCATACTTCAGCCACCACATTTAATGCACTGCACCTACCTTTCTGGCCGCATTTATGTGGATAAGACCCCTGAACAGTGCTTTCTCAGCTACCACCACTCACATAAGGCTAAGAGTGGGATGATGGGACATGCACTCAAGTGGACGCCTGGATGATGAACAAGTGGACGGAGAAGATGTAGGAGGGCAGTACTATATAAGGGAAGGAAGCCTCTGATGAAAAGGGAGGAGAAAAAAGAGAGATATTTCGATTATTGTAGCTCCAAGAATTGTAATATTGAATTATCAACGAAAAGCACCTCTTCGGACATGGCATTTCTATCAGTCCGAGGACATATTAATCCAAATTCTCCCATTGGTGTGGCTGTTTGATACTGTTACTCTCATTATTAGCCTAGCTCTTTCACCCACTCTCTACAAAATTTATTGTTTTGGGCTCAGTGGGCGCTGAATCCATACTTTGGGCTTGGGCCGCCAAAAACTGACCTTACAATTGGCGCCGTCTGTGGGGAGAGCTTGTGCCAGAGTGAAAGCAACAGTTGATGATGGCAGGACAAGGTGAACAACAAGCGGAATCCGGGGCATCCCAACACGTGGGCCATTTTGCCAACCTAGAGAGGAGACAAAATCGTGAAGGTAGCGTACACACAGTGCGCCTTAGCCAGGGCCAATCACAGAGCGGAAGTCATGTGTCCCATGCAAAGAAAAACCGTGACTTGCAACTGGAAGTAGAAAAGTTAAAGAGAGAGCTGCGCCATGCAAGGAGGAGGCGGGCTTCCTCATACTCTGAGGATGATCTTGATGATGAGCGAGATGTCTCTTATCAGTACAAATCCAAAATGCCAGCCAGCGAGTCCTACACTTATGAGGAAGAATCCCATCGTAAGAGGCAACGTAGGAGTCCATCACGCGAAGACATGGAGAACGATGCCATGAACAGGGCTCTGAATCAGATATCTAAGTCGCCCTTCACGCGCAGGATAGAGGAGGCTATACTCCCTCGGCGCTTTAACCAGCCAACGTTTACCATCTATAATGGTAAGACTGACCCCGTGGAGCATGTGAGTCATTTTAACCAAAGGATGGCTGTTTACGCCAGAGACGAAGCCCTGATGTGCAAGGTTTTCCCTTCCAGTCTGGGGCCTGTGGCCATGAGGTGGTTCGACGGCTTGACAGCAGGCTCCATCAACTCCTTCAAAGAGCTCACTCAGGCATTTGGCTCTCGTTTTGTCACATGCCGAAGAGTGGCCAGACCTTTCTCTTCCCTGCTATCCTTGTTCATGCAAGAAGGTGAATCCTTGAAGGCATATTCAGACAGGTACTGGGAGATGTTCAATGAGGTAGAAGGTAACAATGATGCAATGGCCCTCAGCACATTCAAGCTCGGCCTCCCTACTGATCACGGTTTGAGGGCATCTCTATCTGGCAAACCGGTCACAAACGTGCGTCAGCTAATGGACCGCATAGAGAAGTATAAGAGGGTCGAAGAAGATCAGCAGCAGGGTAAGGGAAAGGACAAGGTTATCTCTCAGGAGAGGAGAGACTCGCGGTCGGACCGCTACAATTATAATAAACCACGGAGGGATTTTGCCGGGCAATCAGGATCGATGAACCCTCAACCGGTTAACACCGTGTTCAAAGAGCCAGTACACCAGGTCCTGGAAAAGATCAAGAACGAGTCATTCTTTAGGTGGCCGAACAAGATGATAGGAAACCCCGAGAAACGCAACTATAATCTCTACTGCCAGTACCATCAAGACCATGGGCATACCACGGAGGATTGCAGGAGCCTATGGGATCACTTGGACCAACTGGTCCGCGACGGTAAATTGAAACACCTCCTGCATCATTCTAGCGGCCGAGGGCAAACGGGACCAGGGCCACGCAGAGATGACCCCCCAAAGCCGCCGCTAGGGACCATAAACGTCGTCTTCGCCGCGCCAGGAAGAACAGGATCCTGGCCATTGAAAGTCATGTCAGTAGGTCGGCCACCCGTAGGGGAGTCAAGCCGAGGACCTAAAAGAGCTAAGTGTGGTGCCTCGTTGGTCATGGGATTCTCGGACGAAGACATGATTGGCACCATCCAACCCCATGACGATGCACTAGTTATCACCCTCAGGATAGGAGGGTACGATGTAAAGAGGGTGATGGTGGACCAGGGCAGTGCGGTGGAAGTAATGTACCCAGACCTTTATAAGGGGCTAGGCCTAAAGCCCCAGGACCTGACGCCGTACGATTCCCCCCTTTTGAGCTTTGAAGGAAGGCCTGTCATTCCAAAAGGCCGGATACGCTTAGCAGTGCAGTCTGGCACCGAGGTGGTGGAGTTGGACTTCATAGTTGTGGATGCATATTCGCCCTATACGGCACTCGTGGGCAGACCTTGGATTCACGCACTTGGGGCTGTTCCCTCTACTTTACACCAGAAGAAGTAAAGCCCACGTCAGGCATGGATGAAAAATCAGTTGGCCTGGTCTCCCAACAGAATCCCTCCCGTTGGGAAGTGTACGTTGATGGCGCGGCAAACCAAAAAGGATCTGGAGTTGGGCTGGTACTGATATCCCCCGAGAAAATCATCATCGAGAAGTCATTAAGGCTGGGCTTCTCGGCAACGAATAATGAGGCGGAGTATGAGGCCCTACTGATGGGGATGACAATGGTCCTTAAGATGGGGGGGAAGTCCGTGGAATTGTTCTCGGACTCAAGATTGGTAGTAGGACAAGTACAAGGCGAGTTCGAGGCAAAGGACGAAAGAATGCAGGGGTACCTGGGTCGTGTTAAACAGCTGCAGTCAGGGTTCGACTTTTTCAGTTTGCTGCATATCCCCAGGAGTGGCAACTCACATGCTGACTCCCTAGCGACGCTTGCCACCTCTTCGGCACAAGACCTTCCAAGGGTCATCCTCGTCGAGGATCTGCCCAAGCCTACAGAGGCGAAGTCAGGGGTAGTTCAGGTTCACCAGGTCAGAGCCGGGCCGTGCTGGATGGACCCTCTAGTCAGATTTCTCAAAGAAGATGTATTGCCTGAAGATAAGGGAGAAGCTGATAAAATTCGAAGGAAGGCGGTTAAGTTCTGGTTATCCGAGGACCAGAAACTTTACAGACGCTCCTACTCGGGGCCATACTTGTTATGCATGCATCCCGAGGCAACTGAGACGTTGCTAGAGGAGCTGCACGAAGGAATCTGTGGGAGCCACACTGGAGGCAGGTCCTTGGCTCACCGAGCCCTCACCCAAGGCTATTGGTGGCCTAACATGCAAAAGGAGGCGCACGAATACGCTAAAAAGTGTGATCAATGTCAGCGCTTCGCTCCAAACATTCACCAGCCAGGGGGAAAACTTAATCCGTTATCTAGCCCGTGGCCTTTCGCCCAATGGGGTTTGGATATTGTGGGACCTTTTCCCAAAGCTGCAGGAAACAAGAAATACCTCCTGGTCGGAACAGACTACTTTACCAAATGGGTTGAAGCTGAGCCCTTAGCCAATATCAGAGACGTTGATGTGCAAAAATTCGTGTGGAAGAATATTGTCACCCGGTTTGGAATTCCTCACACTCTCATCTCGGACAACGGTTTGCAGTTTGATAGCAGAGCATTTAGGAACTACTGCAGTGAGCTGGGAATCTTGAACAGATACTCCACTCCAGCCTATCCTAAGGGTAATGGGCAGGCAGAAGCCATCAACAAGGTCATACTAAATGGTTTAAAGAAGAGGTTGGATGATGCAAAGGGCAAATGGGTGGACGAACTGCCGCACGTACTTTGGGCCTACAGGACTACGCCTCGCAGATCTACTGGGGAGACACCCTTCTCAATGGCCTATGGGGCTGAAGCCGTCATTCCTTTGGAGACCGGGTTCCCAACGATGAAAACTAGTTCATTCAGTCCGGCCGATAACGATGAGCAGTTACAGAGGAGTCTAGATTTGATTGAGGAAAGAAGGGAGAATGCAATGGTTCGGCTGGCACATTATCAACAGAAACTCAGGCAAGGCTATGATTCTAACGTAAAGCTGAGGCCACTAGAGCCTGGTGATCTAGTGTTAAGGAAAGTTGTAGGCACTGCAAAAAACCCTGCTTGGGGAAAACTTGGACCCAATTGGGAAGGTCCATATCGTATCACCTCAGGAGCAGGCATAGGGGCATATTTCTTAGAAGACCTAGATGGTCATGTAATACCGCGCCCATGGAATGTAAATAATCTCAAGAGGTACTTTTATTGACCAAGTCTCTTCTTCAACCGACGTGTAAACTCTCTGCGTAAAGTATTCTCTCAAGTGTTTAAACTTAAATCCAATCATGCCTGTAGTCCTCGGACCAGATGATTTGGGTTAGTTAGCACTCAGTTACACTTCTATAGTGTTTAAACTTAAATCCAATCATGCCTGTAGTCCTCGGACCAGATGATTTGGGTTAGTTAGCACTCAGTTACACTTCTATAGTGTTTAAACTTAAATCCAATCATGCCTGTAGTCCTCGGACCAGATGATTTGGGTTAGTTAGCACTCAGTTACATTTCTAGTGTTTAAACTTAAATCCAATCATGCCTGTAGTCCTCGGACCAGATGATTTGGGTTAG
This sequence comes from Quercus ilex subsp. ballota, assembly GCA_032727855.1. NCBI lineage: Eukaryota > Viridiplantae > Streptophyta > Magnoliopsida > Fagales > Fagaceae > Quercus > Quercus ilex. Next base: position 40,403,789 of record CM064913.1, read on the forward strand.
TTGGCACTCAGTTACATTTCTAGTGTTTAAACTTAAATCCAATCATGCCTGTAGTCCTCGGACCAGATGATTTGGGTTAGTTAGCACTCAGTTACATTTCTATAGTGTTTAAACTTAAATCCAATCATGCCTGTAGTCTTCGGACCAGATGATTTGGGTTAGTTAACACTCAGTTACACTTCTATAGTGTTTAAACTTAAATCCAATCATGCCTGTAGTCCTCGGACCAGATGATTTGGGTTAGTTAGCACTCAGTTACATTTCTATAGTGTTTAAACTTAAATCCAATCATGCCTGTAGTCCTCGGACCAGATGATTTGGGTTAGTTAGCACTCAGTTACATTTCTATAGTGTTTAAACTTAAATCCAATCATGCCTGTAGTCCTCGGACCAGATGATTTGGGTTAGTTAGCACTCAGTTACATTTCTATAGTTTAAACTTAAATCCAATCATGCCTGTAGTCCTCGGACCAGATGATTTGGGTTAGTTAGCACTCAGTTACATTTCTATAGTTTAAACTTAAATCCAATCATGCCTGTAGTCCTCGGACCAGATGATTTGGGTTAGTTAGCACTCAGTTACATTTCTATAGTGTTTAAACTTAAATCCAATCATGCCTGTAGTCCTCGGACCAGATGATTTGGGTTAGTTAGCACTCAGTTACACTTCTATAGTGTTTTAACTTAAATCCAATCATGCCTGTAGTCCTCGGACCAGATGATTTGGGTTAGTTAGCACTCAGTTACATTTCTATAGTGTTTAAACTTAAATCCAATCATGCCTGTAGTCCTCGGACCAGATGATTTGGGTTAGTTAGCACTCAGTTACATTTCTATAGTGTTTAAACTTAAATCCAATCATGCCTGTAGTCCTCGGACCAGATGATTTGGGTTAGTTAGCACTCAGTTACATTTCTATAGTTTAAACTTAAATCCAATCATGCCTGTAGTCCTCGGACCAGATGATTTGGGTTAGTTCGCACTCAGTTACAGTTCTCAAGTGTTTAAACTTAAGTCCAATCACGCATGTAGTCCTCGGACCAGGTGATTAGGGTAAGTTAACACGAATACAGTCAAACCCCGGGATCCGTGATCCAAGCGACAGGTTAGTCGATACTCCCCCCGCGCGCAATTGTTGTTACTGGGGTTTTGTAGTGCTAAAATTCCTGATTGAGTTTAAATTGTTACTAAGTTATAAATATCTTCCTCCGTTACGTTTAGCGTGAAACCGAGGGGTAATAACTTATGATTTACTTGGAAGGACATGAGAAACTCGCGTATGCACTTATTCAAATCATTTCTCGTCAATAACTCCTACTCGGCCTATCCTTTTCAATTTTAATTTTTATCACTCATACAACCATTATGATGTATCAGTCAAGTTATTTGTATTATCATGTCGCTATTGCAATGTATGATTGTATGTACAGCAGTAGTAAGTGATAAAGCATGTATCAAAAACTTCAAAAGACAAATAGGGGGCCATTCCATTCAAAGAAAAGTATGTACTTAGTCAGCAAAACCAGAAAGAAAGGATTACAAGTTCTTAAATAAAGAAAGGATTACAAGTTCTTAAATAAAGAAAGGATTACAAGTTCTAAAATAAAGAAAGGACTACAAGTTCTTAAAAACCCTATATATCTACTCTTTCGCTGGAGGAAGCACGGGGTCAGCGGCCTGGCTAGTCCGAGCAGTAGTTTCAGCAGGTTTTTCCTTGGGCTCAGAAGAAATTATCTCTCCGCCTGACCCTTGGTCTTTTCCTTTTGCTGGTTCAGCTGGCTTATCATTAGCACCTGGCTGACCAATTTCCTTGCTGGCGCCAAGAATGGACGGAGGAGCCTGGTCGGCCTGGTGTGGCTCAGAAGCCTCAGGAGGCTGCGGGGCAGAGGGATCATCCCCTGGGATATCTTGGATGTCAGGATCATAGTAGATGCTCCCAGGTAGCCTCAAGGGAGAGTCCGAGGGTACCCCAGCTGCGTCCAAGGCTTTTTCCCAGGTTTTGTCGCAGTACTCGCGACAAACGGAGGCAAACTGCTCAGTGAGTTCCCGCGCCGTCACATCTGCCCCCAACTGGTACGCTGCCTTCTTCTCGGTTTCAATTGACTCCTTGGCCAATTGAACCTTTTGCTCGGCTGCTTTGGCGTGATCCCTAGCCTTTTGCAGCTCGGCCCTGAGTCCTTTCACCAGCTCCCGTTCGGTCGCCAAATTAATGTCCGAGGCATTCAGCAGTTTTCGCTGCTCCTCGACCTGTTTTTCAACATTTTTAAGCCCCGCGTCGAGGCTTCGCTTCTGGGAGATCGCCTCTTTAAGCTCCTCGGATATCCGAGAATGCTCCTCCTTCAGCTTTCCAAGGGATGCCTCTGCTTCATGCTGGGACTGGATTGCTGCTTGGGCTTTGACCCAAGACTCCTTGTTTAACCCCTCAGCCACATAGACCTGCTGAGTAATCTGCATGACAACACTTTCACTGTTAAGAAGAAAAACAAGGCCAATCAAGTGTAAAACTTAAACTCATAAAGGGCGTGCTTACCATGGCTAAGTCCCTCTTAAGAGACATGAAGAGTTCCTGCTGGTTGAAGCGCCTGTAGGACTCCATGTCGTGGGGAAGGAGGAGTGGTTGCTGCAAGGCTTCGGCGACATAGCCTGCCCTCCCTCCGTCATAATTCCTGAGGGAGGTATCCCACAGGATTGGAGCGCCCTCCAGCTCCAACTTGGGAGACCAGATTCTCGGTCCTCCCCCTCGGCGTACATTTGCCACAAAAGCCTCTTCTCGGCTTTCTGTGGATGACGCCCTATAGGCTCGGCTGTCCGCCAACTTCTGCTGCTTGGCCCCCTTATCTGGCAGCTTCTGTTTTTCCCCAACCTCAACGTGGGGCCTTTTCTTCTTTAAGTCTGGAATGGGCTTCAGACTTGGGTCAGGAACTTGCGTGGGCGCAGGAGGCAGTGTCACTACCACTTTTGACGACCCAGCGTCTTTCTGCTCGGGTTTTTTCCCCCTGCCTTTCATCAAAACCCTCAGGTCCATATTATCGTCCGAAGAGCCTTCGGAATGAGCAGCTAATAGATTAAGATGAATGCCCGATTGCTTGTCGGTATCCTCCTCAGCGTCCGAAACCTCTATCACTCGATCGGCTCTTGAACCCTCACCCCCAAACTGGAATCTATCTATCTATTCCTCTAGCGAGGAGGTGGAAGAACCGACTCCTTCGCCTTCAGCTGCTTGTCCGAGAGGGACTTGCTGGAGTGGTTGGACGAGAGGGGGTATAGCTTGAGGGCGTGGATGTGGTACGGGCTCTAGATCGTATGACGCCAAAAAACCCTTCTGACCGACGTCAATACGGGCAAGGCGGCGGTCTCCTTGGACAATTGCGTTGCCGACTGGTTGGAAACCCTTTGGATTTCCTGTGTAGCCCAGAATGAGAGGAGCTGATCGGAGCTGCCCGTCTTCGCTCACAAAAATCTCGGATCTCAACAGGAAATTGAGGGCAGCAACGTTCGTAAGACTCAGCCGAGGAGCTACGAAATTTTTATCTGTTCCAAGGCACAGCAAAGCTACGTTAGAAGCTCGCAAATAGCAGTATAAAGGAAACAAAAAACGATTAAAGGACGAGGACCCTAAGCCTATAGTTAATGTGCCTAAATCTAACATGGCCCACCTGGCTTTCCATGCTTGGTTGGGCAGTGATGGCCGTCATGCCATGCGCCCGAGACGATCACATAGTCGTCTTTCATCCCTTTGTTGGATTTGGGAAGGCAAGAGATGAGCCTGACCACGTCCGACCGGGATTTCAGGTAATATCCCGCGTCTCGCTGGCTATGGCATTCGTACAGATGTACTACGTCGAGCCAGGTGAGGCCTAATCCTAGGTGAAGGTTAAGGTCCTCAATGGCCCCTAGAATCCTAAACATGTTGGGTGCGCACTGCCAAGGAGTGAGCCTATGGTTTCGGAGATAGCTAATGGTGATAGGACCCATGGGAATGGTCATTCCCCCTTCTTTGAAGGCAATAAGGGGAATAACCACCTCTCCCGTTTTCCGGTCTGTTAGAATCTTTTCTGAGGGGCAAAAACCACACCGCGCCAGGCACCGTGGATGGACAACAATTAGATGGGGCGGTGGCAAGCTAAGGCTCATCCCAACCCCAAAAAGCGCTTTTTGTAGGTGAAGAATTTCACACAACATCTAATTGTATCCTACCGCGGTGCCTGGCGCGGTGCGGTTTTGTCCTCGTCCCCGAGTATGGCCCTAGCATGCAAGCGCTTAGCTTGGACAAGTGGAATCCCACATCGGTTAGAGAGAGCGCCCCACTACCCTTTATAACACTTCAGGAGCTTGGGTAGTGTACCACTACTCACATGTGAGTAGTGGTACACTACCCAAGCTCCTGAAGTGTTATAAAGGGTAGTGGGGCGCTCTCTCTAACCGATGTGGGATTCCACTTGTCCAAGCTAAGCGCTTGCATGCTAGGGCCATACTCGGGGACGAGGACAAAACCGCACCGCGCCAGGCACCGCGGTAGGATACAATTAGATGTTGTGTGAAATTCTTCACCTACACTTTCCTATCATCTATTTTTCACTTGTTACTTGTACTTTGCCCAACCCAACTTTTCTTCCAAACTGAAGTTGTTTTTAAGCACCTACCTTGAACATAAAATGATTCAACCATAAGCTACAATTTTGTTTTCAAATAATATAATGGACTATCTGTAGTTTTGTACCAATGTCGTGATTTTAGGATGACCATATAAGATTTATTGTAGTTCAACTTATTAACACTTCTTAATGTTTCTAAAACATTTGGAGTTCAAATATCTATTTTTCCATTGTAACTATCAAATTATCAAATAAATAAATATATTTATATAAAAGACTTATATTATTTTGATATATATCAGTCATTAGTTATATTGTAACATACATAAAGCTTGTTAATAAAGATCTAACTATCTTAAAAAAAAATATTCGAAGTGAGGATTAAAATTGAACTCATTGAAACCCATAAGATATAGCTATTTAAGCGGGGACGAAACTAAAATTTTATGAATGGGTAGCCAAAATAATAACAAATATAAAATTGAACCAAGTTACTAGTATCATACAAGAAATATGAAGAGTTTGGGGGGTTAATCATATTTCTTTTGAAAGTTTTAAGTAAATTTAAGGAGTAAAAATTCAATACTTAAAAAGTTTGAGGAGAACCATATATTTTATGAAAATTTTATGAAAATTTAGGGGTAATTTTATAAAATTGGAAAAGTTTGGAGGGCCATGGCCCCCACCCTTCTTAGTGGGTCCACCCCTATATTTAAGCTTTGCAAACACGATAGAGTCTATCTCACCATTTCTAATAAATATATTTCAATATGCATATTTTATATATATATATATATATATATATATATATATATATATATATATATATATATATATATATTTCAATTAAAAATTGGGTGAATCCGAATTTGTTATTCATATAACAAGATCAAAACCCAAAAAAATGCAACATTTTAAATCTTACTTGATTTAGGAGTCTGGGGTCGGTTAAAAAAAAAAAAAAGTCCGGGGTCTCAAGAGTCAAAATACTGAAAATAGACTTGCTGCAGTTGAATGCCAAATCCAAAAGGTACTCTTCCAAACTAACTAGTTCCTCGTAAACTTAACGCATGCCCATGCGTTTCCCTGTAAAAGTACGTAGTAGATGAACCAAATCTCATGGTCATGGCCATGGTCCCTCCAAACCTTTCGTCACCTTTTGAAAACATGCATTACCCAGAAAGATCTCCTCACTGCCAAGTCCCTCCACACCCTATACATCAAGTCCCTTATCCCTTCTTCCACCTACCTCTCCAACCACTTCATCCTTGCATACTCCAAATGTGGCCGCCTCTCTGCTGCCCGCAATGCCTTTCACTGCACTTTAGACCCCAATGTGTTCTCTTTCAACGCCATCATTGCTGCCTACGCTAAAGAATCAAGAACTGATATTGCCCACCAACTGTTTGATCAAATGCCGCAACCAGACCTTGTCTCTTATAACACTCTCATTTCTACCTATGCAGATCGTGGTGAACCTGAACCTGCATTTCGCTTGTTTTCGGGGATGAGGGAGATGGGTCTCGACATGGATGGCTTCACTCTGTCTGGTATGGTCACGGCTTGTTCTGATGATATAGACATGATAAGACAAGTGCACGCTTTGACAGTGTCGGGTGGGTTTGATTCTTATGTTTCGGTTAACAATGCGCTTGTTACTTACTATAGTAAGAACGGGTTTTTGGAGGAGGCAAAGAGGGTGTTTTATGGGATGGGGGAGGTTAGAGATGAGGTGTCTTGGAATTCAATGATCGTGGCGTATGGGCAACATAGGGAAGGATCAAAAGCGCTGGGATTGTTTCAGGAAATGGTTAGGAGGGGATTTGTTGTTGACATGTTTACTTTGGCGAGTGTTTTGACTGCGTTTACATGTGTGGAGGATTTGTTGGGTGGGCTTCAGTTTCATGCTAAGTTGATAAAGACTGGATTTCACCAGAATTCACATGTTGGCAGTGGTTTGATTTATTTATATTCCAAGTGTAAGGGTGGTATGTCAGATTGTAGGAAAGTATTTCAAGAGATTCCTGAACCAGATTTGGTTCTTTGGAACACAATGATTTCAGGGTTTTCCCAAAATGAGGATTTCTCTGAAGATGCTCTTGATTGCTTTCGGCAGATGCAACGTGTTGGTTACCGCCCTGATGATTGCAGTTTTGTCTGTGTGATTAGTGCATGTTCCAATTTGTCATCTCCCTCTCAAGGAAAACAGATTCATGCGTTGGCAATCAAATCCGAGATTCCTTCAAATCGAATTTCAGTCAATAATGCTCTTGTTGCAATGTACTCAAAGTGTGGGAATCTTCGAGATGCTAGGAGGTTATTTGATAGGATGCCGGAGCACAATACTGTCTCATTGAATTCAATGATTGCAGGTTATGCTCAACATGGTATTGGAACAGAATCAATACGTCTTTTTCAGCAAATGCTGGAGATAGATATTGCCCCTACAAGCATAACCTTTATCTCTGTCCTTTGTGCATGTGCTCACACTGGAAAGGTTGAGGAGGGTCAGAATTATTTCAATATGATGAAAGAAAAGTTCAGCATTGAACCAGAAGCAGAGCATTATTCATGCATGATAGATCTTTTGGGTCGTGCTGGCAAACTGAGTGAAGCTGAGAGGCTAATTGAGACAATGCCATTTAGCCCTGGCTCAATCAGTTGGGCTTCGTTACTTGGTGCCTGTAGAACACATGGAAACATGGAGCTAGCAGTAAAGGCCGCCAATAATGTTCTTCAGCTGGAACCTTCAAATGCTGTTCCCTATGTCATGCTTGCCAATATGTATGCCAGTGCTGGAAAATGGGAAGAATCAGCAACAGTTAGAAAGCTTATGCGAGATAGAGGTGTAAAAAAGAAACCAGGTTGTAGCTGGATTGAGGTGAATAAGAGGATACACGTGTTCATGGCTGAAGATATTTCACACCCGATGACAAAGGAAATATACGAATACTTGGAGGAGATGTCAAAGAAGATGAAGCGAGCAGGGTATGTGCCAGATGTGAGATGGGCTTTGGTTAAGGATGATGAAACAGGGCAGGGAGAGAAGGAGATGAGGTTAGGGCATCACAGTGAGAAGCTAGCAGTTGCTTTTGGGCTGATCTCGACTAAAGATGGAGAGCCTATACTTGTCGTGAAGAACCTAAGGATATGTGGGGATTGCCACAACGCAATCAAATTTATTTCTGCCATTTCTGGGAGGGAAATCACTATTAGAGATACTCACAGGTTTCACTGCTTTAAGGAAGGGAAATGCTCATGTGGGGATTATTGGTGATAATTGAGTGTCTAAACTTCACTATTGCGACAGAGAAGAGGAACCCAGTGCTGTATCAGCTCCCGAAGAAGGCATAACATCTGTAACTCATCAATAAAGGGTATCTACTAACCATTGACTCTGCTCAAACTCATGGCACCAACCAAAATACAAAAGCTCATTCAAATTGCCAAGCAATCAATGAGGAACCCACTGCTGTATCAGCTCCCGAAGAATTACATCAGTAACTCATCAGTCAAGGGTATCTACTAACCGTTGACTCTGCTCAAACTTATGGCACCAACCAAAATACAAAAGCTCATTAAAATTTTCAAGCAGTTAGTTAAGATTCAGCATAAATCTACATTATTTTCATTCTTGAGCCAATCAAGTTGATAGAGTTTTGATTATTTCTTTGACTTTGTCTACTGCAAACCATAACTGATAAGAGTATAGATAGTTCACCTCGGCCTTTTTTTTTTTTTTTTTCCTGTCCTTTTTGTTTGTGCATCTTTCTCTCTAGAGTTTTCCGTTGGTCAACAACACAACTCTCTATAGTAAAATTTATTGAAGTGAACATGAAGCCGACCCTTGTGGTTGAATGGTGAATCCAGGATTTGATCCCCCAGTAGTGGGGTGCTTAAATGTAGCAAAAAGAATTTTATTTGTATCGAATATTTGCATTCTGACAGGTTTAATTTTCCCCATGGCCTTAAACAAGCAGATCCTTTCCCTTGGTGCATTGGAATCACGTGACGTCTGTAGAATATATGATTCACTCACCTGATCCGGGAATCACCACATGAAAGGTTTTATAATGCAAGCATGTTTTGTGCGTCTTGATGTCAATGCACAAGCATTTGGGAAAGCTATATTTTTGAAGTAGGCAAAATTGTGAAGTGATAGAGTGGAGTAGTTTTGCACTTTTAACTTTTTGTGAAGCTTATATTACTTTACATAGGCCCCAAAAAGGGGTGGGGGATTAAACCGAATGGCTGGAGTTCTGTTGTGGGAGCAAAGCACAGATTCTCAAAAACTGATGTGCAAGCACAATACGCATAGGCAAGATGATGGCCTTGAGATATTCTTTTAGAGAGAAGCACGGATAAGAAAACCAGATATAAAAATTTAACAAACGGAGGTAAACAATTGATGCTAATATTTACCATCATTCAAATAAAGAGATATTGACCGTATAATATGAATTACAGAACATAAGTTTATATAATCAAACATTTATGACACTGAATTCAATAACCCACAAAGAAGCATTTTGTATGAGAAAGCCGAAAATCTTCTTCCCCTCTTTTCATACTAGTTTTTATTTATTTATCTATTTTGTTTGCATGAGAAATTCCCAAAAATTGTGAATATAACAAGAGAAATTACAAAGAAAAAGAATGCAGGCTATTTTTCCAATTAAATTAATAAATATTTGATTGTATAATGTTAGGAACAAAACATAAGGAATATCATAAACATCTATTGTACCAAAGCTGATAACCTCAAAGAGGGTGAATTTTATACGAGCACTGGACATTTTCTTTTCACTTTTTTTCCTCTTTTGTGGAGTTGTTGCATGAGAGAATCCCAAAAATGATGATAAAATGTAATAAATCTTAAAGTATCAATGGTATGAGTTGAGATGGAAAACTTGGCAGCTTGGCTTGTATGAATTCTTGGATGCAGCCTGCTCAAACTTCTTTATGGCAGCTTCATTTTCTTCTAAGCTGTTCTGGACAAAAAAGCGTACCCACCAAGACGAGCTTCGCAATTTTGCCTACAACAGATAAAAAAAGCATAGTCAAAATCACATTAAGATATGAGAACTAAAAAATGTTACAGAAACGAATAATATAATATAATACAACAAAATTAAGCATAAATGGAACAACTGGAGTCCTCTTGATTCTTCCATTTTACTTGGTAATGGTAATGATTAACCAAAAGAATTTGGCAAGGATATGGAAGACGGATTAATGATTTTCCAGACCTCTTTCCTGGCTAGCTCTTAACCTTTTTTTTGTATTGTACCATTTGAAATATACAAACACAACAATAATTTAATCACTAAATGCTGAACGCTAATATAATATCCCTATATAGTGCCCCTTCAAATTGAGTCTGCATTGAAAACCAGCGAAGACTTCACCAATAACATGATTGTTAACAAAGTAGTTTTAATCCAACAACACCCCAAGAGCTGAGAGATGCCATACAAATTGTGATATATGTACACTTACCGGCCGTCCAAATTTAGACAACTCAGCAACTTTAGCCCTCTGTTGACCAGGGTAACCTAAACATAAAATTGAAAAGCAAAGAAAACAAAGATCAGGCTTAATACTTTTTCACATGAATAACCATGATGAAAACATTGGAAAATGAATGCCAGCAATAGATATTTATGAAATTATCATAAATGAATAACAGAACAAAGAAAAAACATCTAACAATCATTCAAAGGTGTACATATGCCCAACAGGAAAGTACAATGCTTAAAGCTATAAATTGAAGTATTTCTATTGATTATTCAATACAAGTGAGAAAGTTTAATTACTTTGGAGATTTTTGGCCTAGCTTCCATAGCAAGAGATCTAATTCATTCTATTGACTCTATCTGTTTATCTGCCTAGGATAAAAGTTTCCCACTTAGCTGGTGTGCGCATGAATTAGAGAGAAGGGAGTGAGAGATAGGAGATGTCATTGCTAAACGTCTTTTAGACAATTATTGTGATGCATTAGGCTGCTGATGTATCCATCAAAAGTGATGCAGCTAAAAGTGCAATTACTTCTGAACATGAATTTATAAATTTAAAAATAAATAAATAAATAACAAATGAATATTTTGTAATGTTGATATTCAGCGGATGGATAAATTTCTCAAAAAAAGAAAAAAAAATACCTGTAAAGATAACAAGACCGTCAGAAGACACTCTAGCAATTTCTGGAAGGGTCTTGTTCAGGAATTTTGTAGACAGGTAATCCAATGTGTCTGACACAATAACAAGAGAAAAAGATTTGGCTTTATAGGGTAGAGGGAACTTGATATCAGCCACACGAACAATGCCTTTGTGCACAAGACTCTTGCAGATTCCATCAGCATCCTCTATGTCATACGGTTCCACACCCCATGCCTCAGTTTCCTCTTCTTTTAACAATTTGGAGACCACTGAACAAGTATCAGGGCCCACGTGCAAAACTTTGCGCATGCTGTCACCATATGCTTTCTTTAGAAAAGGTATTGCTCTCTCAACTTCTGTGGTGCATGAAAAGTCACCTGCAAGATGCAATGAATTTCCACCTTGAATTTAAGAAAATAGTTAAAGGGCCATATTGCTATCGGTGATTTCTATGCACTGACTTTTTTTTTTGGTGGGGGGTGGGGGGAGGAGAATGACTTAAAACCTCAATCTTGGCCATTGAGGATGGAAACTGTATCAGCTTATAGCTTCAAATTCATCAATTATCAATATGGTTCAATTCAAAAAACATCTGGCATTATCGGAACTTGTTCACTGTTAAACCTTGGCATGCAACAAAATCAAAGATTAAAAGCACATTTCAATGATCATCCACTATACTTAACCAAAAAAAGGTTTTACTTGATTGAAGTTCTCCACGATATCCTTTTTTTTATTTGTAAGCAACACATGCATCCAATGGGTCATGAACCCACAATCTCACCCTCCACCTTACTCTTACAGGAGGAGGGAGCATCATTTGAGCTAGAGTTCATTGGCAAGTTTTATCCCATATTTAGAATACCTGATGCTTCTACCAAAAGCAACACTTGGAGAACATTCATCACTACACAAGCTGCCCATCTTAGTCTATATGTACACCATTGATATAAGCATTTAATTTGGTTCACAATAAAAGATAAAGGAGGAAGTTGTGCCCTCTCACCTAGGTCCAACTTTCTCTCTTGAAAGAGCATGGACAGGCTTTTCATTGCATGCCCATAAGCTTAGGTGCCTCCAATGTACACAAAAAATAATAATTCTTCACAATATTTCAAGCAGCTTAACGTGGAGATACAATTGCAAACTATATATATAACATGCCTAGACCTTTATATGTCATTCAAAAGGAAAAATTAAGCAGCAACATTTTTGTGTGTGTTGGGGGTGGACGTGGGGGTGGGGAGGCCAAACAAATATACCTTCAATCTTGCTATCTGCTTCTCTACTTCCTCCAAATGCACCTGTATTGTTAAAAATGATATTTCAATTAATGCATTAATTTGATAATAATTAAAATAATAAAGAGACATTTTGATCTAAAAAGAAAGCACACAAAGAACTGATTCATGTTGTTCCATAGCTACACTTGACAGCAAGAAGCCGAAAATGGCATGCCTAACCTATTGAATCTAAAAGTTATTTACCATTTCATGCAATGACAAAGAGTAGTGGACACAAACCAAACACAAACCTGAGCTATGAGAACTTCGAGAAGCATAGCCGATAAGAAGGATTACTCCCTGCAAGTTTCAACCAAGAGACAAAAAGAAGCTATCAGGATTTTAACTAATAACTTTTGCTATCATTTGTACTATTTAAAATAAGGGCTTAAAAATGAGAGGAAAAATATGATTAGTAACCAAACATCATGATCCCTAACTGAAATAGCAACTACACACAAATACAGACTAAAATATAAATTGGCAAAAAGATAAGCGATGTTTAGATATGAACAATACCAGAACGACAAGAACTACAGATACTAAGGGAGAAGATTTTGATTTTGAGTTTATGACTCCCACAAACGGAAGACTTCCACCACGCCGTGTGGAGCCTACTTGCCTCCTTGACATAGCCACTTTTGTATAAAACAATGCGTCCACAAAACTGAACTATACCCTGTTTAAAAAAATTCCATGGCGAAAAATTAGCTTTCACAGGACAATAAACCATATGAACATAGTAAATCTTCACCGGTTAAAGCAGCGTGTGGAAGAAGCGAATATGCAGCCATAAAATCACAGATATTTTAACATAAGCCACTAATGAAAACTGCAAGATAGAAGTATATTCATACATTCTATTTCACAATCATTAAATCTTTATCTCAAAATTTATTTATTTTTTAAAAAGTATTGCATAAACTCGGAGGTGTTTCCAGAAAATCGAGTTTTAGCTGTATTTGTTAGACATTTGTGTATGAAGCTGCTTATCTAAACATGAAGAACTCGGTAAGGCATTGTGGGGTTTGCTTGGAAATGAAATTGAATTGCATGTGATGGAGCTTTGGCCCCTTCTGTTTAAATATATAAATATTTGACCGTATATGGAGTTTTAGCTTCCAAGAAAAGAACCCAATCCACTTTAAGTAACTGCGTAATATAACATTCAATCCCAAATTAAGAAAGATCCAATAAATTCAACACCTTTTTCTTCCTCAATATCTAAGGAAACAAACAAAGAGCTCCGAAAATAAAAGAATATTTAAGATCTCCAATAATCAACTTAGTCTTAGTAGAATTAAATAAAAAAACTGCACTTCAAATGCCAAATCCATATCCAAAATCAGAAACAGAGAACAGAATAGACAAAAGCGATCACTCATTCAATACATAGTGAGAGAATCCAATGGAAACCATAAACGGTGCACTCAGATCCATATATAAAAAAAAAACGATTGATATCGATTCAATACCATAATGAAACGAGTAAAGTTTTCAATAAGCATGAAATCCGAAAAGAAGCAGAGAGAGAGAGAGAGAGAGAGAGAGAGAGAGAGAGAGTGTTACCTCAGATCAGGAAATGAGCGAAGCGCATTGAGGTTTGGATCTTAGATCTGCTGCGTTGCGTTGCGTTGCGTTGTGCTGTGTGAATGCTCTGCTTTTTTAGCTTGCGATGGAGATTGGAGATTGGAGAGAGAAAGAGAGAGAGAGAGAGAGGAGAGAAGTGGTGGAGTTGAATTTAAATGCGAATGGAACTTTTTTATTATGTTGGATACGACGTGAATTTTGGATACGTGACTGTTTGTTTCACTCTGTGGGTGTGTGTGTGTTTGTTGGATGATAAGCATAACGCGCGCAGCACCACGCGATAATCTTAATAAGTAGTTTGATTAATTAATGGCATCTTGTGTCGGCGACGTTATATTAATAGAAGATCCTATCTAGTTAGGCCATTGCCCATTGCTTTCAGTCTCAGATTCAGATCCAAGTGTAGACTCTGACTATATGAGTGTGGACCGTTTCTAAATACTGCTATGTCTATAATATTTTCACAATAAATTTTAGTTGGTAGGTTGTTACAAGGTTTTTAATTTAAATCCAACACTAAAATTATTTTCTTACCCACTAGTAACAGCAAGTAACAATCTATCACATAAAATTTGTTGTGAAAATGTTATGGACATAGCATTTGGTTTTTAGAGAAATGTTATGTCAATAACATTTTCACAACAAATCCTAAGTGGCAAGTTGCTACTGGTTGTTATTGTTGGAGCAAAAAAATAATCTCACTGATAGGTTCAAATTTGAGCCAATAACAACTAACCACGTTGTGAAAATGTTGTAGACGTAGAACTTTTCTCCTCTTTATTTATTTATTTATGTGAATTTCAATTAGCTCGACTGGTAAAGTTTCAAATTCGAGTATTATAAAAAAAAATGACAACTTACACCAATGTGCTAAGCTTGTAGTGGTTCTCATCTAAGGAAAAATACACACGGGTGTATGTTTTCTCCTTCTCACAACTAGTGGGACTCATAGCTAGTATACTTCTTTCTTATCTAGGTCCACTATTGACATTATTTTTTAATTTATCACTAACAATTTGCCATTTTAACATGTGTCAAATTTTTTGTCTTTAGATTTTCTCATAATTCTTAAGGTCGGTCCTTTTATAGGTTTGAATTAGCTAATCTATTAAAATTATTTGTGGTTGAATAAGAGATCAGATATTCAATTTCTTTCCACCAAAAAACCAATCAAATTTTCTGTCTTTAGATTTTCTCATAACTCTTAAGGTTGGTCTTTTTATAGGTTTGCGTTAGCTCATCTATTAAAATTATTTGTGGCCGAATAAGAGATCAGAAATTCGACTTCTATATCCATTAAAAAAAAAATAATTAATTTCTTAATCCTTTTTTTTATAGAAAGTTTCAACCTATGACGTTCACTCCACCAAAAAACCAATCAAATTAAAATTATTTGTGGCCAAATAAGAGATCAGATATTTGACTTCTATCTCCACCAAAAAACCAATCAAATTTTTTATCTTTAGATTTTCTCCTAACTCTTAAGGTCGGTCTTTTTATAGGTTTGAGTTTGCTCATCTATTAAAATTATTTGTGGCCAAATAAGAGATTAGATATTCGACTTCTATCTCCTTAAAAAAAAAAAAAAATTTAATTTCTTAATTTTCTTTTAAATAATTTCAACTTATAGCATCCGCTTCTGATAATAGCTCTTTATTATCACTCCAAGACACCAGTCAATTTTTGGTGTAGGCTGGAATTGAACCCCAAATTTCTTATTCAACCATTAGATATTTTACTAGTTGAGCTAATTGAAACTTACAATTAATTTCTTAATCCGATAATAAAAAACAATTGTCATGGAACTAACATAAGTTAAAATTCCATCCAATCTTTTTAAAAAACAAAATAAAAATGGGAAAAGTTAACAAATGCCTCTAAGAGCATTGATTTATGAAATATTTATAGAAACTTTTTAAGAAGAAAGGGAAAAAAAAAACACTTTCTTTTTTTTTTACAAGAAATGCTATGTCCACATTTTCATAACAAACTCTAAATGATAAGTTGTTACAAACTATTATTCGTATAACAAAAAAGTAATTTCAGTAATAAATCCAAATTAGAATCAATAACAACTAACAACCTTTGTTGTGAAAGTGTTATGAAAATGTTGTGAACATATTTATAGAAACTTTTTAAGAAGAAAGAAAAAAAAAAACTTTCTTTTTTTTTTTACAAGAAATGCTATGTCCACATTTTCATAACAAATTCTAAATGACAAGTTGTTACAAATTGTTATTCGTATAACAAAAAAGTCATTTCAGTAATAAATTCAAATTAGAATCAGTAACAACTAACAACCTTTGTTGTGAAAGTGTTATGAAAATGTTTATGAACATAGCATTTATCATTTTTTTTTCAAATTTTTATATTTCTCATAAAGGTTATATTAAAATTTTTCTAAAATAATTGATTATCAAGTATTTTAAGTGAAATAACAACACTTATTTGTCTCCATTTGGTTTATTAATTGAGGATATCAAATGTAATGCTAGTTTGTTTAATCAATTACTCTACTCTCATGTAAAGAGAGAGGGTAATATAGTAGCGCATCACTTAGCGAGACATTCCATTAATATTTTTGATTTTTCGGTGTGGATGAAGACCGTTCCACCACCATTTATTTCTCTTGTACTAGTTGATATTGCTGGTTTTTCCGGATAAAAGTTGACCGTATTCTTTCTCAAAAAAAAAAAAAAGTATTTTAAGTGAGTGTTTAGATTCACGTTTCCTCAAGTCTGTGTTTTTTTATTTTTTTAGTGTATATGAACACTAACCGTACTGTTCATGCACATGAATTCACTGTGCATGAGACAAGTGCACTGTTCATGCACTGTACAGTACTATTCACACATTAAAAAATTATTTTGTTAAAGTATTTTCAGTTTTCAGTTTCAGCAAAAATAAGTTGTATCTAAATGAACCCTAAAAGTAAGAGGACAATAAAATACCGGGGCCCTTCTGGTAAACCAATAAGAAACCGAAATGCTATACAGGTACAGCACCGGAACATGGAATGTGGGATCTTCTCAAGTATGAGTATGACAATGAAATGTGGGCCACCACCTTCTTTATTCATTTCACGCGCAAATACAGTTGGCAAGAATTTTGCAACTGTACACACGTTCAAAGGAGAATTACAGAGTACAGACAACCCAATGCTGGGAAGTGGGAATTTCAACAATATCGGAATGAATCTAATGCCAAGATTTGCTACAGAGCTTATTATAATTTATTGCCTAATAAATTGTACGGAATTTTAAACATATTATTGTTTTTTTGTACACTTTGGGCACCCCAAAGTCCAATATTATACAGGTACAAAAAACTCTAATACAAAGAAGTCGCTTCCAAAATTTAGATAAATGTTGTGTTTCCAAAATTGAAAAGAAAAATTGAACTCTCAAGGCTAGCTCAGCTTGAAGCTGAAGAAGGCATAAATAGAAGACATTGATACACAGATTAAGAAAACTGGGCGAGCTATTGAGCAGTTTCTCCTACCACCCAAGCCAGCAGGGGCGTAGCCAGAAATTTTAGCTTGGGGGGGCCAAGATAAAACAATCATATTGATTTGCAATTCAAGAAAAATTCAAAATATAGCATTCATACATGTATTGGCGCATTAGTTTAGAAAAACAAACATTAAGTCCAAAGTAAGTCTTAACTATATATGTATCATATATATATATATGTATATCATAAGATTACTACTAGAATTTTTTTATTAGTGTAATTCAAATTTTTACTCAAAATACTAACAAGCTAAATTGAGCATCGTAAGGAAGAATTAATGAAGAGAAATTGAAGAGAGAGCACTCGGTAATGGCGGTGAGTATTGAGTAGTCTTTTGGGTGACTATAAAGTGCAAGGGGATATTGTAATAGTTTTGGGAAATTGCAATACTTAAGTATAATATCTAAAGTGTAATACATTAGATTTCTCAATTAAATTCAAACACATGTTTACCATGACAAATAAAATACAAACAATATTATCATTTTTAAGGACAATTAAATTCAATACAGAGTTTAATTGAGAAATATAATGTACTGCACCTCAGTTTTATAACTTTATTCTATTAGGAAAATTGAATGACTAAAAAGTGGTAAAAATAAGGGGTAAAACTGTTGTAAAGGACATGGACATGAACATCAGGACATGGGATCTGGTCTTAGCCTCTTAGCAAAAAAATAATTAAATAAATAAAAAGGGATCTGCCAATGGCTGTGCTTTTAATAGATAATGGAAAAAACAAAATGAATGAATCTTTATGGCTGAAAAGTGGGGATTTGAGACGAGGGAAGGGAGTTCTTATGGTTGACATATAGGAGGGGGGGCCAAGTTTTTTATCTTGCAGGGGCCAGCTATTAAATCAAAGGGACTGAGAACTATTTTTCCCTACAATTAGAGAGGATTTAAAAATTTTTGGAGGGGCCATGGCCCCCCCAATGCATTACTTAGCTCCGCCCCTGCAAGCCAGCTTGCTTTAACTGTAAATGATGAAGCTGAGAAGCATTCTCTTTAAGTTGCCAATTAAGTGTACCAATAGGCATTTTGACTGTGGAGCTTTAAGCTAGAAAAGAAGAACGATCCACATAACGTATAGGATAATGCATGTTACTGCTCAACTGCAATGGCATCGTCCTCTGTGCGAGGGGGCCTCCATTTTCGTTCAAATAATCCTCTTCCGACTACTCTTTGGGCCTTCGTCTTCTTGTCTTGGATCCTTAGCTTCTCATCAATAAGTTCAAGCAACTCTTGAAAACCAACTCCCATGATGGCAGATGTTCTGACATGCGGACCAGGTGGACCCTGGGATTGTAAATCCTTATCCGTTATGCAATTTTTAGAGGACTCGCTTTTTTGGTCATGCTGAGCCCATCCCGAAAGACTTTCTTCACCAGGAGTCTCTTCATCAAGCCAGCCATCTGAGTACTCACCTGGTTCATCACCCAAGGTCTCTGCAAGAGACTCTGGTAACTGTTCAGACACATTGTCATCGTCATAATCATCAACTGGTTCTTCCGCTGATAGATCAGATGCCATATCATCTTCTTTTTCTGAGGAACTGATGAAGTCATCTTCACCATCATTCATGCCCTCTGCTTGATAATCAATCTGAGCAATTCTCAAAAATCAGAATAGAGCAAACTTTTAAGAACTTTTCCTTCTTTTTTCATTTTTTTTCCCAGTTTATCCTTCTAATCTGGAGTGGGTGGGAAAGAGGAGAAGATTGAATGGTAATACCTTGTTCCAAACTTCAATCATATTCTGAAGCTTCTCCTCAGATACCCCTAACTGCTTAAGAACTTGCAACACTGTTGACCGGTGCTCATCAAGATTAGGGGCAGTGGAGTCCAATACATGCTGCAAGTACAAAGAAAGATATCAGATGTTCATATCATGTATCATGTTTAGTATTAATTCCTGGAATTACTATAATTTCATTGTTGTTTACCAATATTATATCATGTATTGCAAGGTGAAAAATAAATAAAGGTAAAGCACATCATATTGTATAGCGTTATATGTTTTGTTCTAATTTAACCATGACAAAGCCCGAAGGGAATTTGGTTTTGTTAGCAAATCATATTTAAAAGATGACGGTGGCAAGACAACCATAGAAGTGAAAGAAATTTACCAAAAAAATTAAAAGGGAGGCCACCCCCATGAGGGAATTTTCTTGTTTCTTTAAAGACACCTCTAGGGCAACACGTGATACAGTAAATACCTTCTTTTATATATATCATGCCCAGACAACCTGTATGAGGGCTTAATTGACTGGATATGGAGAATATCAGATATTGTCATAACATCTCAAAAGGAATTTTTTTTCTTAGTTAAAGAGAACGGGTCTGGCTCCCCTCCCATTATAAATCCTCCCATTTCCTCCCATTTTAAAACAGATGAAAGACACATGGCAATTAATAAATCTGAAAGTCAAAAACATGCCACCTCAAAATATAATTTATTTCTCTTTCCCAAATCCAACTCCTTCAGCAGCATCCTTGGCAACCCACTGCCACGCCGACGACAAGGAGCCATTGGAATGGTACTGAAGCTTTCAAAGATGCCACCACCATGGCACCATGGCTCTCTCTGCTACAACATCCACCACCATGGCTCCATTACCAGAGAAATAAATGGAGCGCCAATTTGGACCCATTTACAAGAAATCTTCAATAGAAAAAGAGAGGCATAGAAATCTTTTTAACGTCTAGTATCTGAAATTGGTTGATTGGAAGGTTAGTAGACTCATTTCCATTTGACCCACCCAGCCCATCTTTCCAATTATTTTGAATTTGAAAGAATTCATATACAAGCAAACACAAACAAAACACACAAAAATAAATAATCATTTCCTCCCATTTAAATTCGTAGATTGGCCTTTTCTTGTCTCAGAAGTTGAGAGTGAGAAGCTCATGAGTGGGCCTTCCTCAACCTCATCAGGAAAGTGATTCAGTATGTTTGAGTTCGTCGAAGCACTGAGAAAGAAAGGCGAAGAAGTAGAGTATGCTGTGAGGTGAGAAATAAATTGTCTGACATGGTATATTTTTTAACCTTTAGATTTATTGGTTGCCACGTGACTTTCATTTGTTTAAAAATGGGAGGATTTATAATGGGAGGGGAGCCAGACCCAAAGAGAACACATCATATTCTCTTCTCATATTTTATCTTCTCCTACCTATTTGTTTAACAAAGCAAGGAGAGCAATGAACTATGTGATAAATCAGAGAAGTGATTCTGATCGCCAGTAATGAAAGGACAGGCAATTAAACCATACCACAAGCAGGTCAGCTTCCACCACTTCTTCCAAAGTTGCATGAAATGCATCCACTAACTACAAAGTTAGAATGTATTAGTGACCAAAAAATAGTGATAACCACAAAGCAGTTGTGCAAGCTTTTCCGTTACCTGAACTGGCAAATCAGATATAAATCCTACTGTATCACTAAAAAGCACTTTCCTCCTGAACATACCACTCAATTGGATTAGTGGAATAAAAACCCTAGAAAGGTGAATAATAAATTTCGTTTTAAAATTGAGAGCAAACAGTTAACTCATTACTGAAAATATTACCCAGAAGGAAGAACAACACTTCTTAATCTTGGATCAACTGTTGCAAACAATCTGCCAAAAATATAAGTTCACATCTCCAGTCAGACAAAGGGGGGAAAAAGGATATCAGAAGTCAATAGCATAGGGAAAATATGGAAAGTAAATTTGAATAATATATTCAACTAGAGAATTAAAATACCGAGCATCACTATACAGATCACTGTCTGAAAGTGCACTAACTAATGTCGATTTTCCCTGGTTACCAAAATAATGTAAAAACATGTCAAAAAAGAAAAAAAAAAGTCATATCTAGTTTAGATGACATGCATAATAGCTACGAGGACCAAGTATAATTAGATTTAGACCACCTACAGCATTTGTGTACCCAATTACAGCTACAGTAGCTAAGCCCTGACCATCTGAGCCTCCATGCCTCTTGCGAGCAGCACGTTGCAAAGCTCGCGTACGACGAACCTCTTCAATCTGTGATAACAGATAACTTCTCCGGTCTAGAATTCTGCAATTATAGTGCCATTAAGTGGACTTATGAATAAATGCAAGTCAATATAATCAGTAAACCAAAGATGGAAACTAAATGAGTCTCATATTTCATTAACCAGATAGACTATATAGTCAGTAAGGCTCCATCTGAAATGCTAAACATAATGCTGCTGCAGGATAAGTTTTAGGAATTGATTACTTAACCAAATTCATATGTGTACTTGACAACAAGTTCAAGGTAGATACCATAGGCAACAAAACTCCATATCGTGGAAATCTAAATAAATCAAAGGCTGTAAATCCTTTCAAATGAACATCGTCAAACATTCAGTAAGGTGAAGCAAAGGTCTTTGACCAGCTTATGTTCCCACATGAAGATGCAAGCATCTGCTTTGATGTTACTATGGAATGTCTGAAGTTTCAAGCAGATACCTTCCACAGTTCCCAATAAGGAGCACATTCATTTGTATTAGAACTTTCATCAGGCACAGGGTTACAGCCACCACTCAACCAGGAAAAAAAAGGGTACAATATATAGCATCTAGGAATTGTTATAAATTTAAGAGAATAGTATCATGGGGCAAACCTTCGTCTTTGAAGCTGAAGTTCTGTTTCTCCTGCACCACTTATAAAGCCACGCCCCCCACTTCCTCTCCTGTAATTGTACCCCATTTAGATCAAAAGTTGTTCCAAGATTCAAAGGTAAACCAAATGAAACACATGGAAATGTGCATACAAACGGAATATGGGAGAAAGAGATGTCAAGAGTGATTGTTTATATTTAGCACCAACCACATAGCACCTTGTATTCTTTAGGTGAGCCTTTGTGTGCATCCATTATACCTAAGGTCTCTCCTTTTTTTTTTCAATAATATTTACCATACAAAAAAAAAAAATGTAGCACTTTGACCTTCAACCCCCCAACCCCAAAAATAAACTCTCTTGAATGTAATACATTATGCCCTAAAACTTAAGAGACAGAGGGTTACATCAAAAGGGCATCATGCAACAAAAAATTATGTCAAATAAAATTCGGTAAAATAAAGGGATAAACTGTACAGCTTATTTGATGAAACAAAGCTTTAGAGAAGTGCAATTGGAGATCCTCTTGTACCCTATTTGAATTTTTTTTTTTAAATCAATATATATATATATATATATATATTTCAAGATTCTACAAAGAAACCTAGATTTGTCTGCCAAAAACAATACAATACAATACAACGAAACAAAACAAAAAAAAAAAAAAAAAAAAAAACAAAAAAGAAAGAAGGAGAAGACAGGTCAAGGACCATCGAGGGAGGAGTAAGATAATCTAAGCCATACTTTTGAGAGGGGTAACAGATTCTATTTTAGCCCAGCTTTTCCAGTTAAGCGAGTGAGGGTAGGAAATCAGCATAAAGAACTATAACTAGAAGTCAATCCAAATTCAACCCAAAGTAAAATTTCTAACCTGGTCAGTTTGTCTGAGACCAATCTCCCCACGTTTATAGGGATTTTTTTTTTTTTTTTTTTTTTTAATTTTTTATTATTGGTAAGTTACACGCGCGCCCAATGGGTCTTGAACCTATGACCTCATCCTCCACCAAGCACTTGCAAGGGGAGAAGGTGCCAGATGAACTATAGCTCATTGGTCCCATGTCATAGGGATGATTGGGACAAAAACTGCAACTTCTGATCATAGGTTGCAATTTACACAAAGCAGATGAGTTCAAATAGTACAGTTAGTTTACATTAAACCATAAATGCCAATTACTTCAAATTTTCTTCACATCAAGCAAAATGAGCTTGTCCATTTAGAATTTATAAGACTAACCTTTCCAAATCTAAGAATTTATGCCAACACAAAAGTCAAAACTCTTAATTAGCTTTGCTATGTACATGAAATCATTTTCACATGACACCACAGAATTCATGTTAAAGTATATAGAAACTAAAATGGCCAATCACCATAAAACATTTATCAAATAAACTGAGTCTCAAGAAGCAAAGAAATTGACTTCATATTGTAATATCACCAAAGGTGTGTATGGTTTGGATCAAGTATAAGAAGAAATCTACAACACATGCATTTTCTGGTCTATTGCCATTTCTAAAGTCTCTCCAAAATAGAGGATAAGGTTGCCTATCAACCACCCTTCCTAAACCCTGTAGAAGCAAGAGCTGTGTGTACTAGGTATGACCTGTTTATTGTCTTGTTGAAGCAACTATAAGTAAACAGGTTCCACAGATTATTCTTAAAATCCAAAATGCTAATTAAAAAATATTTTCAAAAGAAAAAGAAAACGCTCTTTGAAGGGCCATTAAGTACACAAGAGTGCGAGTAACATCTACTTGGTAGCATAGAGAAATATTTTTTTATTTAAAATGTATTACTCAGCTTTGTTTCACTACATTTTCCCCAATTAGCTTTAGTTCAAATGGCGCCACTTCCCCTTCTACAAGCAACATGAAGGGTGAGGCTGTGGATTCAAGATCTACCGGGTGCATGTGTAATTACCAACTGTGTCACTACAAATTTTGGCAATGTACTAACCCTCGGGCACTAACGACTTCAGCTTCTCCAGCTGCTCCAAAAGTTAAGCGTCCATCTGTGCTACGTACTCTAACAAGTCTTGTTTTCTTATACATTAGAGCTGCTAATTCAGCCTGTAAAGATCAAAAGAACACCAAAAAAATTTTTATATTTGAATCAGTTCTTCTCACACAATCAAATTGAAACCTAACAAAAATATTCAAAACATTAAAGCAAAAGCTACCTAGAATACCTGTAGCTTCCCCTCCTTCGTATGAGCATGAGCATTAAATATCTCTATTATAAGACCGACACGGTCCAGAACAGGTTTATCCCATGCTCGCTGCCATTCATAATGGGAATATATAAAAAGAAATGCACAATCAAAATCCATCTTTATAGAAACATAAGCAAGGCACTAAAAGCTCAAAATTGTACTTAGACCCGACTTGCCTCCAAATTCCGCTGTTGAATCCCAGACAGTATCGTATTTACGAAAACAGCATCCACTTCACCCTGCTATTCATATAAAGCTTATGAAAAGTTGAAAACTTCTTCGATCGAATCATGTATGCTACAAATGCCATGACTAAAATCCAAAAATCAAACAATCAAGGTGAAAATTTCAAAGTCTCTTGCCTTTGATTCAGCATTATAAAGATGGCATTTAACTGTGTCCACTGTCCCTGGTCCAAAATACGTGTCTGAAACAAAATAAACACATAAAAATTAAGATAAAAAGCACACATTTATAGACCCAGCAATTGAATACACAAATTCTAAAATAAACCCATTTACATTTATAAAAATTATTTATGATAGCAAAGAAATACCAAATTATTATTGGTGTTGGACTTATCAAAATTGGTATTAGTAATTTTTTTTTTTTCCTCGTAAATTGTAACTTTTTATTCTCAAGTGATCATAACTTTAAGCAAAGCAAAAATTTAAAATTTTTGTTCGACTCTTAAGTGCTTCGCACGGATTATCGACTAGTTTGCATTTATAGCCAAAACACAATTAACAAAAGCGAAAAAATGAGCAGTTTCAATCTCAGTCAGAATCAGAAATGACAGTATAACGTTAGAGAGAGAGACCAGCACGAGGCTTGCGAGATTTGGCAGTGGGGTTTTGAACGAGAACATGTGGAGGCAAAGACTTGTCGAAGAAATCGGAGAGGAAGTAGCCATCTCTCTGTTCTTCGAGAGAGTTCGCGAGGCAGAGAGCTTCGTTGAGCTTTGCCTGCAAGTAGGTATCGGGTCGGAGTCGGGGCTGGACCACGAAGAGCTGAGGAGGGCTATCTGGGTCCCTGTTGAATAGAGATACGACGTCGTTTCCTTCCTCCTCTTTCTCTTTCTCTTTCTTCTGCTTCGACGACGAGTACGGCCACGTGAAAATGCGAATTGAACAAGAAGAAGAAGAAGAAGAGAGAGTGGGATGAGGAAGACGGTGAGGGTGAGTTTGAGTTTGGTTTGAACAGAGTGAGGTTAGGGTTTGGGTTAGAGACCTCAAGGTCACTGGGGTTCCTGAGGTTCTGATCATTTGAACACTCTACACAATTTCCTTCTTCTTCTTCTTCGGTAGTATGGTCCACGACTGTGTCAGTGTGGGAAATACTTCATTAGTTTCGATCCGAACCCGATAACTTGGCAGAACCCAAACAAAAAATAAGACATGGGTGTGAATGGATCATAAAATAGTACTAATAGCAATCCATTTTACCTCAACCCGATCATATCCGAATAGGTTCATGCCCATATTCGACCCGATCATGAAACCTTATAAAATTTTAAATTATAGTAACTCATGTTAAATGTATATTTGTATATTAGATTTATATTAAGTTTTCTATATTGTAAATAAAAATACTATAGATATATATATATATATATATATTTTTTTTTTTTTGAGAAAGAATTGCTTCTTAAGTTGATAAGTAATATTAAATACTATAGTTATTACTTATCAACTTAAGAAGCAATTCTTTCTCAAAAAAAAAAAAACTTAAGAAGCAATTTTCCATTAAAAAAAAAAAACTTTGAGAAGAAATTTTAAAATATAATTGTTTTTTTACTATTTAATGAATCTACCATATTAATAGTAATATTGAGTAGTTTAGATTTTTTTTTTTTAATTATACTCCCCTTTTTTAAAATTTGGGAAAATAATATGTCACCCCAAATATGAAAGAGAAAAATTCTTTGCCCCTCTTGACGTATATTGACTAAAATTTGTTAAATTAATATTCAAAATGTTGTGCGCTAACCTGGGCAGGTTTTCAAAATTATTTTATTTCATAATTAAAATTCATTGTTTTAAAATTTTTAATTAAAGTTTGTTTTAAAATATTAAGTGTGAATTTTACTCTCTCTTTTTTTTTCCTTTTTTTAATGGGTTATGGAGAGATTTGTAGTTACAAGTGTTATTGTACTTCATAAATTTTACATTTTATTCTAAATTTACCAGTTATTTTTTTACTAACCATGGATAAAGTTTTATAAAGAGATTTAAAAAAAAAAAAAAGAATATATCATTACTAATATAAACAAAATGGAGAAACATAGCCATGCTTGCCAAGCTCAATTGGAGGCTTAACACTGAGAAGGATGCTCCATGGTCCAAAGTCCTACAAGCAAAATACTGCAATAACAGGAGGTTAAATGCAGCCAATGCAAACAAGCTTCCTTGCTCTCGGATTTGGACAGCAATCAAAAAAGGAAGAGAAGTGTATACTAAAGGGAGTATGTGGGTAGTAGGAAGGGATAGCATGCAAAGCTTCTGGCATGGGAAGTGGATGAAACAAGGTCGTTTAAGACATCTTATACAGGGACCCTTAACCCGAGAGGCTGCCAATTGGGCTATCAAAGACATCATGGTGGATTCGGGTATTGATTGGAACCGAATGCCTTTTGATTTTCCTTCAGAGATATAGCATGCTCTTCAAGCCATTCCTCTGTCATTTACAGGTAGAACTAGTGATAAGCTTGCATGGGCGGAGAACCCGAGGGGTAGCTTTGATTTAAGGAGTGCATATAGACTTGCTATGGATAGGGAGGAAACTGCAGTTTTTACAACAAGCTGGATTTGGAAAACTCCGACTCTTCCTCGTATCAGATCTTTTTTATGGCAATGTGCTCACAATAGCATTGCTATTAAAGAATGTCTCACAAGAAGAGGAGTGGTTGACGATGATCTTTGTCCCATTTGCAATAGAGAAGCTGAATCCATCTTGCATGCCTTAAGGGATTGTTCTCGGGGTCCAGTTGGTGTGGAGGCAGATCGGTGTGCAGATGAGCAACTATGGGTTCTGGAATTCAAACCTGATAAATTGGTTAAACTTAAATGGTAGAGTGAAAACCAACCAACCTGCTGGAAAACCTTCTTGGAAGATTATTTTTCCTTTTGCTATCTGGAACATATGGAAGTAAAGGAATGATTTTGTCTTCAGCAGGAGAATGCAAAATTCTAACTTGGTGGCTGATATCCATAACCAAGCAATGGAGTTTATGTATTATGTCTCACCTCCAAGAGCTTTGTCTCGCCGCATTATTAAGAGGGTGCGTTGGGAGAAACCTCCACCGGGATGGGCTAAGCTCAACACAGATGGGGCTGCTGCAGGAAACACGGGTCTAGCAGGTTGTGGGGGGCTGATCAGGGATGAACATAGCGCATGGCTTGCTGGTTTCTCAAGGAATATCGGGTTAACTACTAGTTATGCAGCTGAACTATGGGGCATGAGGGATGGCTAACACTTTGTTGCAATCTGAATATACACTCCTTTATTATTGAAATTGATGCTAAATCAATTGTTGATGCATTTGGGAACCCAAACTATGAGGGAAATATATTATCTCCCATTTTGGATGATTGCAGGCAGCTGATGATGCAGTTCCAGCAAATTCAGTTTAATCACTACTACAGGGAGTCAAACCGCTGTGCGGACATGTTGGCTAAGATGGGCTTGGACCAAAATTTAGGCTTGGTGCATTTTGATTGTCCTCCTGAGATCATTAGGACTAGTTTGGACATTGTAATGGTTTTTTTGTTGATAGAATCTGTACAGATTTTGATGTTTTCTCTTAGTTTTTAATGAATCGTCTGTTTTACCAAAAAAAAAAAAAATGGAGAAAGTGATAATTTATTCAAACCTTAAGAGAGGAGAGTGTTTTCTCCCTTTAGGTTTATGGTGAAATGTCATTTCCCTAATACTCAAGGGAGATGAGTGTAATTACCTTTTTTTTAATTTCTTTTTTTCTTTTGAGGATCATGTCAAGAAATCTTACTAAACTGGTACAAAATTAGCATTAGCTAAGTCTTTAATGTCTAAACTCTATTTAGACCAGAAATAAGGAGAGAAAATAGATTTCGTAACAAGAGCATGGACTATCATATTGCATGTTTGCATACATGAGAAAAAACTCAAATCTCTAAAATCTATCAGTGCCTCTTAAATAATATGTTTGATTAGTGAAAACTGGACATTTGAGCCACATAGAGCATTCATAACTAACAAAGAGTCTCCCTCAACTTCTGTCTTATCTATCCCAATCTCTAATGCAAATTGGATTTGCTCTTTTTGTTGCAGCCTCTACCATCTCCAAAAAAATATGGTTAGTGGAATTCTTTGAGAAATCTCATAACCTGTCCTTTCGAGTTACGAATTACCACACTAATACTGGCAATTCATTTGAGTCTTCAAAGATCGCTCCATCAAAATTAGTTATGTACCACTTCCCTTTAGGTGGGAGCCAACCTATTTCGCTGGAGGTAGAAGGTAGCGGCTCTATTTTTAGGCAAAGTTTTTGGAATTCATCTAGATAAGCCCGTGCGAGATGACTGACTTGCTCTAGTGGGATTGCTAGTTGTCATGGTTTTTTCTATTCCAAACCGACCAAGTTGTGACAGCAAAAAGATCCACCTGAAACTTCTTCTTTAGGATTATTGTAGATTTTATTCCTAATTATTTACCCTTTTTTTTTCAATTTCCCCTTTACATAACACGTTATATTTCATTATTAAAGTTATATATATTGTATGAGTTTGGATTTTTTTTTTTTTTTTTTTTTTAATTTTTAGCTTATTTTCTTGTGTGCAACTTTTTAAAGTCTCGATTTTTTTAAGAACAATGATAATTTTGCCAACTTTTAGAAAATAAATTTTTTTTTAGTAAAAAACTAATCCAAAAGCACATTTAGTTTAGTTTATCGGTGACTTTAATCTTATTTCATGTTTCATGTATAGTTGTATACACAAACTCTCTCAACTCAAGTTCCCTCATTTCTTTGATATATATATATATATATATATATATATATTTACTTGGCAACATTGCTTGAGTTTTTTTAATTAAAAGAGTATTATAAAATAGGGTTATGCTAAGGATACTATAAGTTTTACTACATAGATCTTATAAATTAACATGTCATCGATTACAAAATGGTAATTAAAATAGTTATTTATTATATGTGTTGAAGTATTTATTTATTAAATGGCAATTAAAATATTTATTTTGTAGGGTCAGTTTTTGCAGCCCAAGCCCAAGGAAGTATGGATTCGGAGCTCACTGAGCCCAAAACAATAAATTTTGTAGAGAGTGGGCGAAAGAGCTAGGCTAATAATGAAAATAACAGTATTAAACGGCGACACCAATGGGAGGATTTAGATTAATATGTCCTCGGACTGATATGAATGCCATGTCCGAAGAGGTGCTTTTCATTGATAATCTAAGATTACAATTCTTGGAGCTACAGTAATCCTATGTATTCTTTTTTCTCTCGTCCCCCCTCCTTAAGGGGCATCCCTCTTTTATATAGTACCCCCTTCCCCCATCTTTACCGTCCACTTGTTCATCATCCAGACGCCCACTTGAGTGCATGTCCCATCATACTCTCTTTAGCTTTGTGTGAGTGGCGGTAACTGAGAATGCACTGTTCAGA
Source organism: Quercus ilex subsp. ballota (assembly GCA_032727855.1). NCBI lineage: Eukaryota > Viridiplantae > Streptophyta > Magnoliopsida > Fagales > Fagaceae > Quercus > Quercus ilex. Next base: position 40,433,427 of record CM064913.1, read on the forward strand.
GGTCCCCTCCACATAAATGCGGCCAGGAAGGTAGGTGCAGTGCATTTAATGCGGTGGTTGAGGCCTCTCCTAGATATTTCCCTGGTCTTGTTATCTTCATGTGTGTCCGAGGTTTACTTCCCTACTTGTCAGATGGAGCCCTTGAACTTCCCGTATCTGTCAGGCATAGATCCTTCGGATCCGAGGGCATTGGACTCCTCGGACAAATAAATAACTCCTCGGATATTGCCCGCGCTCCTCTCCAGACATGCTCCCTTTACATGGGCCTCTGATTAAATGTTTTCATCTCCTCGGACTAACAGTGTTCCTTAAATGGGGCCTTGGGCCCAAGCTAGGTTGGGCTTTTCGTCCCCCACAATAGCCCCTCAAAATTATAGTTTTTCCCTCGCGTCCGAGGAGAAAAAGTAAGATTTTGACTTGCCCCGGAGCAAAAGCTTGTAAACAGGCAAATTCGAGCTGGCACGTGCGTAGGCATAGGAACTGACGCTCTTTTAATGCCGCTGCTGCTTCCACATTCCCAAGGCGTTGCATTAACTGCGCCAGGTGGCGCTTTGTCCTTCGCACGCAACGATGGTTGATTGATCCAACGGCCGTGGTTTTTTCTTCAAGATTTGGGCGGGAGTGCCCCTGACTCTTCATTTGACTCTGTATAAAACCTCAGAGGGAGTTATTTTTCTTCACTCTACGAACCTTCAGACGCTCCAGCAAGAACAAGCGCGTGACTCCGTCCAAATCTCTTAATCACCGGTTTCAGTCTTCCTCAGAATCTTCACGAATCCCTCCACGAGCTTGCAATCCCTTTTCCGGCCTCATCCTCGTAAGTAATCGTCCACCGAATCCTCTAGTTTCCTCTTCGGCCATACATTTAGTTAAGTACCATGGGGAAGCTTCAGTACTTGGTGGATAGCCCTGAGCAGATGGAGGCGTTCAGGGCCACGTACCGCATACCCCCAAACGTGGGTGTGAGATATTGCCCCCCGGAAAAGATACTAACAGACCGAAAGACGGGAGAAGTCGTTATCCCTCTTATCGCATTCATAGAGGGGGGAATGACAATCCCCATGGGTCCCATCACCACTAACTACCTTCGGAACCATAGGCTCACCCCCTGGCAATGCGCGCCCAATATGTTTAGGATCTTAGGGGCGATTGAGGACCTCAACCTCCACTTAGGATTGGGACTAACCTGGCGCGACGTAGTACATATGTACGAGTGCCACAGCCAGCAAGATGCGGGGTATTACTTAAAATCCCGATCGGACGTTGTCAGACTCATCTCCTGCCTCCCAAAATCTAATAAAGGGATGAAGGACGACTACGTGATTGTCTCGGGCGCATGGCATGACGGCCATCATTGCCCAACCAAGCTTGGAGAGCCAGGTGGGGCATGCTAGATTTAGGCACACTAACCATAGGTTTAGGGACCTTGTCTTTTAGTGGTTTTTGGTTCTCCTTATGTCGCCATTTGTGAGACTCTCACATGATTTCGCTGCAATGTAACAGATAAAAATTTCGTTGCTCCTCGGCTCAGCCTTACGAACTTCGCCGCACTCAATTTTCTATTGAGATCGGAGATATTCGTGAGTGAGGACGGACAGCTCCGATCGGCTCCACTCATTCTGGGATACACAGGAAAACCGAAGAGTTTTCAACCAGTCGGCAACGCGATTGTTCAGGGAGATCACCGTCTCAACCGCATCGACGTATCTTGGAAGGGTTTTTTGGCACCGTACGACCTTCCGCCCGTACCACACCCACGCCCTCAGCACATACCTCCTCTCGTCCAACCCCTTCAGCAAGTTCCCCTCGGACAAGAGGTTGAGGGTGAAATAGTTGGATCCTCTGGTTCATCTCTTGAAGAGCAAATAGACCAGTTCCACTTCGAGGGGGACGCTCCAGGAGAACAAGTGGTAGAGGTCTCGAACGCCGAGGAAGAGATCGACAGGCATTCAAGTGTTCAGCCTGTTGTGATTATTGCCGGCCCTGAAGACTCATCGGACGAAGACATGGACCTAAAGAATTTGATGAAGAAGAGGGTCCAAAAGACCGAGCACAAGGACGTTGGGACGTCGAAAGTGGTGTCGTCTCTGCCCCCAGTGCCTACCCAGGTCTCCGATCCAGGTTCGAAGCCCATCCCAAACCCTCAGAAGAAGAGGCCATACGAGCCTGAGGAGAGGGAGGGAGTTGTGCCCACCAAAACTAATAAACAGCAAAAAGTGATACGAGACCATCGGGGTAAGAAGGCCTCCTCCACCGAAAGCCGAGAGGACTTGGGTGGGGTTGAAGTTCGCCGAGGAGGGGGAACTCGTATTTGGTCACCGAGGTTAGAGCTAGATGGCGCTCCTTTTGCTTGGGACACTTCCCTCCGCAACTATGATGGGGGAAGGGCAGGGTACGTAGCTGAGGCTCTGCAGCAGCCACTCCTCCTCCCTCACGACATGGATTCCTATAAGCGCTTCAACCAGAAGGAGCTTTTCCTGTCCCTTAAGAGGGACGTGGCCATGGTGAATATTCATTTTTAATTCAGATTTTATTTGCAGTTGGCTTTAATTCACTTCTTCATTTGATGTTGAACATGCGGTCATGCAGATTACTCAGCAGATATACGTAGCCGAGGAATGGAACAAGAAGTCCTACTTCGAAGCTCAAGCAGCAGCGCAGTCTCAATCTGAAGCCGAAAAGTCTCTGGGTCAGCTGAAGGAGGACTATGCTAAAATGTCAGAGCAGCTAAAAGATATGACCAGTCAAAAGAACAGCTTCAAGGCCGGCCTGAAGAACGCCGAGGCCCAAGCCGAGGAGCAGCGCAAAAAGTTGCATATGACAGAGATCAACCTGGAGACCGAAAGGGAGATGGTGAAGGGCCTCAGAGATGAACTCAAAAAAGCCAAAGAGCGCGCCCTATCGGCCGAACAGAAGGCTCAACTGGCCAAGGAGTCAATTGAAGCTGAAAAGAGAGCAGCATATCAGTTGGGGGTGGAGGAGACCGGGCAGCAGCTTACCGAACAGTTTGCCTTGGTTAGTCGTGATTACTGCGACATAACTTGGCAAAAGGCGTTGGACGTGGCTGGGGTTCCCTCGGATTCCCCCCTGAGGCTACCAGGGAGCATATACTATGACCCCGAAATCCGAGAGCTCCCAGGTCCTGACCCTCCTACCCCACAGCTTCCGGAGATCTCAGAGCAAAACTTGGCCAACCAAGCTCCTCCCTCTACCCTTGGTGCCACCAAAGAAACTGGTCAGCCAGGTGATAAGGATAAACCCACTGATCAGGAGGACAAGGGCAAAGGGTTGGAGGGACAGAGGACTTCAGATGAGCCCAAGGGTCAAGCCCCAGATGCTGCTGCTCGGAAGGGCCAGGCTGCGGATAACGTGATCCCCTCGGCCAAAGAATAAACATGGGATTTTTCTTCTTATATATATATATATATATATTTTTTTATTTGTACTATAAGAGATTTGTAAGCTACTCTTTTTCGATCAATGAAGTAATTTTTCTTTTACTTTGATTGTCTAATCTCATATTTCAACGCTACGAGACCCCAATATCACTTTATTAGCGTGCATGATTATAGGTGTTACTAAAAATAAGCAGAATGTGTGGAAACTATCAATGAAAAGGCATCATGAGATAGGAATAATTTAGATACACTTAGCAGTTTCAATCATGGATCATCATGGAATGATATCTCAGCCATAGCAGTTGCATTAATTTTAGATTTAAACAGGCATGATTGGGGTGTCATCCAACCTACATCATCTGGTCCGAGGACTACAGGCATGGCAGGTTTTAAGTTTAAACAATTGAAAGAAACTGTAGGGAGTGTTAACTAACCCAAATCATCTGGTCCGAGGACTACAGGCATGATAGGATTTAAGTTTAAACACTTAAAAGAACCGTAACGAAGTGTTAACTAACCCAAATCATCTGGTCCGAGGACTACAGGCATGATAGGATTTAAGTTTAAACACTTAAAAGAACCGTAACGAAGTGTTAACTAACCCAAATCATCTGGTCCGAGGACTACAGGCATGATAGGGTTTAAGTTTAAACACTAGAACTGCAATCGAGCGTTAACTAACCCTAATCATCTGGTCCGAGGACTACAGGCATGATTGGATTTAAGTTTAAACACTTAAAAGAACCGTAACGAAGTGTTAACTAACCCAAATCATCTGGTCCGAGGACTACAGGCATGATAGGATTTAAGTTTAAACACTTAAAAGAACCGTAACGAAGTGTTAACTAACCCAAATCATCTGGTCCGAGGACTACAGGCATGATAGGGTTTAAGTTTAAACACTAGAACTGCAATCGAGCGTTAACTAACCCTAATCATCTGGTCCGAGGACTACAGGCATGATTGGATTTAAGTTTAAACACTTAAAAGAACCGTAACGAAGTGTTAACTAACCCAAATCATCTGGTCCGAGGACTACAGGCATGATAGGATTTAAGTTTAAACACTTAAAAGAACCGTAACGAAGTGTTAACTAACCCAAATCATCTGGTCCGAGGACTACAGGCATGATAGGATTTAAGTTTAAACACTTAAAAGAACCGTAACGAAGTGTTAACTAACCCAAATCATCTGGTCCGAGGACTACAGGCATGATAGGATTTAAGTTTAAACACTTAAAAGAACCGTAACGAAGTGTTAACTAACCCTAATCATCTGGTCCGAGGACTACAGGCATGATAGGATTTAAGTTTAAACACTAGAAGATTTTAGGCAGGGAATTGGCGCATCGGTCGAAAAATAAACTTGATTAATAAAAGTACCTCTTGAGGTTATTTACATTCCACGGACGTGGTATTACATGACCATCCAGGTCTTCCAAGAAATATGCCCCAATGCCTGCTGCTGAAGTGATGCGATATGGTCCTTCCCAATTGGGTCCCAGTTTTCCCCAAGCTGGATTTTTTGCGGTGCCCACAACTTTCCTCAGCACTAGATCACCAGGCTCCAGAGGCCTCAGCTTTACGTTAGCATCATAGCCTTGCCTGAGTTTCTGTTGGTAATGTGCTAACCGAACCATTGCATTTTCCCTCCTTTCCTCAATCAGGTCCAAGCTCTTCTGTAGTTGCTCACTGTTGTCGGCTGGACTGAACGAGCTACTTTTCAACGTCGGAAACCCGGATTCTAGAGGAATGACAGCCTCAGCCCCGTAGGTCATTGAGAAGGGGGTCTCGCCCGTAGATCTACGGGGCGTAGTTCTGTAAGTCCACAGCACATGCGGCAATTCTTCCACCCATTTGCCTTTTGCATCATCCAGCCTTTTCTTTAAGCCGTTCAATATGACCTTGTTGACAGCTTCTGCTTGCCCATTACCCTGAGGGTAGGCAGGAGTAGAATATCTGTTTACAATTCCCAGCTCGCTGCAATAATTCCTAAATGCCTTGCTATCAAACTGTAGGCCATTGTCCGAGATGAGAGTGTGAGGAATTCCAAACCGAGTGACAATATTCTTCCATACGAACTTTTGCACATCCACGTCTCTGATATTGGCGAGTGGTTCGGCTTCAACCCACTTGGTAAAATAGTCTGTGCCGACCAGAAGATACTTCTTGTTTCCTGCAGCTTTGAGGAAGGGTCCCACAATATCCAAACCCCATTGGGCGAAAGGCCATGGGCTAGATAGCGGATTAAGTTTTCCCCCCGGCTGGTGAATGTTTGGAGCGAAGCGCTGACATTGATCACACTTTTTAACGTATTCGTGTGCCTCCTTTTGCATGTTAGGCCACCAATAGCCTTGGGTGAGGGCTCGGTGAGCCAAAGACCTGCCTCCAGTGTGACTCCCACAGATTCCTTCGTGCAGCTCTTCTAGCAACGTCTCAGTTGCCTCGGGATGCATGCATAACAAGTATGGCCCCGAGTAGGAGCGTCTGTACAGTTTCTGGTCCTCAGATAACCAGAACTTAGTCGCCTTCCTTCGAATTTTATCAGCTTCTCCCCTGTCTTCAGGCAATACATCTTCTTTGAGAAATCTGACTAGAGGGTCCATCCAGCACGGCCCGGCTCTGACCTGGTGAACCTGAACTGCCCCTGACTTCGCCTCTGTAGGCCTGTGCAAGTTCTCGACGAGGATGACCCTCGGAAGGTCTTGTGCCGAAGAGGTGGCAAGCGTCGCCAGGGAGTCAGCATGTGAGTTGCCAGTCCTAGGGATGTGCAGCAAACTGAAAAAGTCGAACCCTGATTGCAGCTGTTTAACACGACCCAGGTACCCCTGCATTCTTTCGTCCTTTGCCTCAAACTCGCCTTGTACTTGTCCTACTACCAATCTTGAGTCCGAGAACAATTCCACGGACTTCCCCCCCATTTTACGGACCATTGTCATCCCCATCAGTAGGGCCTCATACTCCGCCTCATTATTCGTTGCCGAGAAGTCCAGCCTTAAAGACTTCTCGATGGTGATTTTCTTGGGGGATATCAGTACCAGCCCAACTCCAGATCCTTTTTGGTTTGCCGCGCCGTCAACGTACACTTCCCAATGGGAGGGATTCTGTTGGGAGATCAGGCCAACTGATTTTTCATCCATGCCTGGCGTGGGCTTTACTTCTTCTAACTGGGGCTCCGTGAACTCAGCCACCAAATCTGCGAGGACCTGTCCCTTGACCGATGTGCGGGGCATATATCTTATATCGAAAGCCCCTAAAATTGTACCCCACTTGGCAATCCGACCGGTGTAGTCAGCACTTCGGAGTATAGCTTTGAGTGGGAGTTGTGTGAGAACGATGACCGTGTGGGCTTGGAAGTAGTGGGGTAGCTTCCGTGTGCCCAGCACTATCGCTAGGATAGCCTTCTCCAGAGGCAAGTAGCGAATCTCGGCCTCATGCAGCGACTTGCTTACGTAGTAAACAGGCCTTTGCACACCAGAATCTGATCGTATCAACACCAGGCTCACTGCATAGGGAGCTACAGCTATGTAGGCGAACAGTACCTCATCAGGCTCAGGACTGGACATGATAGGTGGCCGAGCCAGATAATCCTTGAGTTGCTGGAATGCAGAAGCACATTCCTCAGTCCATTCGAATCCCTTCCACTTGTTGAGTAGGGAGAAAAAGGGACGACACCTGTCTGCTGATCTAGAGATGAACCGATTGAGGACCGCGGTCATTCCGGTTAGCTTCTGAACCTCCTTGGGGTTCCGAGGAGCTCGTAGATCGTTGATGGCCTTTATCTGGTCGGGGTTGACTTCGATTCCTCTGTGCGTGACCATGTATCCTAAAAATTTTCCGGACCCTACCCCAAACGAGCACTTAGAAGCGTTCAATCGTAACTTGTGCTTTCGTAGAATCTCAAAGGTACTTTTAAGGTCCTTCACATGCTCGGCAATAACTTTGCTCTTCACCACCATGTCATCTATGTAAACCTCGATATTCTTGCCCAGCTGTGGCTCGAACATCCTCGTCATCATCCTCTGGTAGGTAGCTCCCGCGTTCTTCAAGCCAAACGGCATTACTTTATAGTGGTAATTGCCAATAGGGGTGACAAATGCGGTCTTCTTCTGGTCATCCGGGGCTAATGGTATCTGGTGGTAGCCTTGGAAGGCGTCTAGGAAGCTCATCCGAGGGTGGCCAACAGTGGCATCTACCAACTGATCAATTTTCGGCATAGGGAAAGGATCTTTGGGGCAAGCCTTGTTTAAATCGGTGAAGTCTACGCACACTCGCCATTTCCCGCTTTTCTTCTTTACCACGACGGTATTTGCTAGCCACTCAGGATAAAAGACTTCTTTGATAGCCCCAGCCTGTTTGAGTTTCGCTACCTCCTCTCTCACTGCGTCCGCATGTTCCTTGGACGGGCGCCGAATAGGCTGTTTCTTGGGGGTGACAAGGGGATTCACCTTCAAATGGTGACATATAAACTCCGGATCTACCCCTGGGGCTTCATAAGCGCTCCAGGCGAACACATCGAGATTTCGTTTGAGGAATTCTATTAGCTCTGCCCTCTCTTGAGGAGGCAGCTGAGATCCAACTTGGAAGAACCTATCGGGGTCGTCTCCGATAACCACTTTCGTCAGATCCTCACATCGATTGCCTTCATCTGAATCTTCGACGAGCTGTTCCCGAGACTGTAGCTGCTATAAACTCCCTTCGGACATGGCTGAAATCTCGGATTGGGTCTCATGTTGAATGGCAGCAACCAGGCACTGTCGGGCAGCGGGCTGATCCCCTCGGATCTCTTGGATCTGCCCTTCGGATGGGTATTTGACCTTCTGGTGCAATGTAGAGGGGACAGCCCCAAGCGCATGAATCCAAGGTCTGCCTACAAGCGCCGTGTAGGGCGAATATACATCCACAACTATAAAATCCAGCTCCACCACCTCGGAACCGGCCTGCACGGGCAGACGTATCCGGCCTTTCGGGGTGACAGGCCTTCCTTCAAAGCTTATGAGAGGGGAATTGTAGGGCGTCAGGTCCTGGGGTCTCAAGCCTAGCCCCTTGTAGAGGTCTGGGTACATTATCTCCACGGCACTGCCTTGGTCCACCATCACCCTCTTCACATCATACCCAGCTATTCTAAGGGTGATGACTAATGCATCGTCGTGGGGTTGAATGGTGCCCACCATGTCTTCGTCCAAGAACCCTATCTGCAGCGGGGCCCAGACTTAACTCTCTTCAGACCTCGGCTCGACTCCCCTGTTGATGGTCGGCCTACCGACATAACTTTCAATGGCCAGGATCCTGTCCTCCCCGGCGCAGCGAAGACAACGTTTATAGTCCCAAGCGGTGGCTTCGAGGGGTCATCTCTTCGTGGCCCCGAGCCTGTCTGGCCCCCTCGGCCGCTGGAGGGGTGCAAGAGGTGTTTCAGTCTACCATCGCGAACCAGTTGGTCCAAGTGATCCCACAAGCTCCTACAGTCTTCCGTGGTGTGCCCATGATCTTGATGGTATTGGCAGTAGAGATTATGGTTGCGCCTCTCGGGGTTTCCTACCATCTTGTTCGGCCATCTGAAGAATGATTCGTTCTTGATCTTTTCCAAGACCTGGTGCACTGGTTCTTTGAACACGGCGTTGACCGCCTGAGGATTCATCGATCCTGATTGCCCCACAAAATCCCTCCGCGGTTTACTATGGTTATAACGGTCCGACCTGAAATCCCTCCTCTCCTGAGGGATAACCTTGTCCTTTCCCTGGCCCTGCCGCTGATCTTCTTCAACTCTCTTATACTTTTCTATGCGGTCCATCAATTGACGCACGTTGGTGACCGGTTTGCCAGATAAGGATGTCCTCAAACTGTGGTCAACAGGGAGGCCGAGCTTGAAAGTGCTGAGGGCCATTGCATCGTTGTTGCCCTCCATATCGTTGAACATCTCCCAGTACCTGTCTGAATACGCCTTCAAGGATTCACCTTCCTGCATGGACAAGGATAATAGTGAAGAGAAAGGCCTGGACACTCTTCGGCATGTGACAAAACGGGAGCCGAATGCCTGAGTGAGTTTTTTGAAGGAGTTGATGGAGCCTGCCCTCAAGCCGTCAAACCACCTCATGGCAGTAGGCCCAAGACTGGAAGGGAAAACCTTGCACATCAGAGCTTCATCTCTGGAGTAGACCGCCATCCTCTGGTTAAAATGACTCACGTGCTCCACGGGGTCAGTTTTACCATTGTAGATGGTGAACGTTGGTTGGTTAAAGCGCCGAGGGAGTTTGGCCTCCTCAATCCTGCGCGTGAAGGGTGACCTAGATATCTGATTCAGAGCCCTGTTCATGGCATCATTCTCCACGTCCTCATGTGATGGGCTTCTTAGTTGTCTTTGGCGACGGGACTCCTCTTCATAGGTGTAGGACTCACTGGCTGGTGTCCTAGATTTATGTTGGTAAGAGACATCCTGCTCGTCGTCAAGGTCCTCCTCAGAATATGAGGAAGCCCGCTTCCTTTTTGCATGGCGCAACTGTCTCTTCAGTTTTTCCACTTCTAGTTGTAAGTCACGATTCTTCTCTGCATGGGACATATGACTTTCGCCCGGTGACTGGCTCTGGTTAAGGCGCACAGTGTGTACGCTGCCCTCACGATTTTGTCTCCTCTCTAAGTTTACGAAAGGGTCCACTTGTTGGGATGCCCTAGATTCTGCTTGTTGTTCACCTTGTCCTGCCATCATCAGCTGTCGTTTTCACCCTCGCACAAGCTCTCCCCACAGACGGCGCCAATTGTAGGGTCAGTTTTTGCAGCCCAAGCCCAAGGAAGTATGGATTCGGAGCTCACTGAGCCCAAAACAATAAATTTTGTAGAGAGTGGGCGAAAGAGCTAGGCTAATAATGAAAATAACAGTATTAAACGGCGACACCAATGGGAGGATTTAGATTAATATGTCCTCGGACTGATATGAATGCCATGTCCAAAGAGGTGCTTTTCATTGATAATCTAAGATTACAATTCTTGGAGCTACAGTAATCCTATGTATTCTTTTTTCTCTCGTCCCCCCTCCTTAAGGGGCATCCCTCTTTTATATAGTACCCCCTTCCCCCATCTTTACCGTCCACTTGTTCATCATCCAGACGCCCACTTGAGTGCATGTCCCATCATACTCTCTTTAGCTTTGTGTGAGTGGCGGTAACTGAGAATGCACTGTTCAGAGGTCCCCTCCACATAAATGCGGCCAGGAAGGTAGGTGCAGTGCATTTAATGCGGTGGTTGAGGCCTCTCCTAGATATTTCCCTGGTCTTGTTATCTTCATGTGTGTCCGAGGTTTACTTCCCTACTTGTCAGATGGAGCCCTTGAACTTCCCGTATCTGTCAGGCATAGATCCTTCGGATCCGAGGGCATTGGACTCCTCGGACAAATAAATAACTCCTCGGATATTGCCCGCGCTCCTCTCCAGACATGCTCCCTTTACATGGGCCTCTGATTAAATGTTTTCATCTCCTCGGACTAACAGTGTTCCTTAAATGGGGCCTTGGGCCCAAGCTAGGTTGGGCTTTTCGTCCCCCACATATTTAATTTATAAAATTTTATATTAAAATTTGTTATAAATTTAACATTTTCCTTAAAATATTATAGTGCATAAAGCTGAATTGGATCTAGTTTTGTTCTTGTTGTTGTTTAATATAGGGATTTGTTTTTACTCACGCTTAAGTCTCAAAAGATGAAATATTGGTTAGGTTTGTGACTACTCGAAGGTATATCATAAGCACTAAGCAGGAATATTGTCCTCATTCAAACACATTTCCACTTGTGGGGATCATATTCTCGGCAATAAGATCGACTTTATGTGCCTATAAATTGGCCATTTGGGGCAACTTTGTGTTGGGGAGAGAACACCTTGGAGCGAGCATGTTATAAAGTATTTACTACTTGCTCCCCGAGGTGTTCTCTCACCAACGTTGTTGGTCATATAGTTGAGTATGCAATATGCATATTTAGGTCCAAAAGTGGATCACTGAGTGACAGTCCATGTCAACTCTTATGCTGCTCTCTCTGAGTGACAGTCAAAAGCTCTCTCTCTTCAGAGAGAAGCAAAATAAAAGAAGGGAAAAAGTAAGTTCCAGAAGTTTCAATCAAGCTAAAGCGCCCAAAAGAACAGTGGGTCGAATCTGATTTCATTCTGGCCTTGTGCAATAGATAGAATATATTTTGACTTACTTACACTATGCCAATATATATGGTTGTCCTTAAGAAGACACTGTGTCTTCAAGTGTCTAAAACCAATTTATAAATCTCAAAGAAGAAGAAGGAGAAGAAATTGAAGAGGAATTAATAAAAAAGGGAATTGAATGGCTGTAGAGTATAGCTGTTGTGAAACAGCATTTATCATTCGGATAATACTTATAACTTTGCTAGTATTGTTCGCTGGGCTCATGTCTGGGCTCACGTTGGGGCTAATGTCAATGAGCCTGGTCGAACTTGAAGTTCTTATCAAGTCTGGAACACCCAGTGATCGTAAACATGCAGGTAATTCATTCCATCAATCTCCTTACCTCTTGTAACAGTTCTCTAAGCGCTAAAAGAAATTACATTTTACATACTTTTTCTTCTAGTGCTAGAAGTATTTAGCCAAATATATATATGCATGAGTATTTAAGTATCACGAGACATGGATACTTCATAGTAATACTTTCAAGTTACGAGGTATTGTTAGTTTCATCAGTTTTCTATTTCTTGATTGGGTATTCACTTATAGCTAGCACTATGTCATAACAGCGAAGATATTGCCAGTTGTGAGAAGGCAGCATTTATTGCTTTGCACCCTGTTAATCTGCAATGCTGTTGCAATGGAGGCAAGTGCCATCAGAAACAATGTAAACAACATATATTGTAGACTCAAAAGCTAGAATCATAAATGTACTTGATGTCTTATTTTTTCAGACGCTTCCAATTTTTCTGGATAGTTTGGTCACAGCCTGGGGTGCTATCGTTATTTCAGTAACTTTGGTACTTTTGTTTGGTGAGGTTAGTTTCTTATCTTGGGGTATGTAATTAGTTATGTGGGGCAAGAAAATATATGTGCGCAAAAATGCTTGTCCCCGAACAACAAGTAGACCAAAAGATATGTAGAAGTTTTGGTGAGTTGATATACACTCATCAATCATCATGCAAAATGGGCTGCAATGCTGCAATTGATCTTAGTTTATCATTTTAATTTAACATTAATTGGGATCTGAACTTTTTATAGCAGATTTTACCCCAGGCTGTTTGCACTCGATATGGTTTGGCAATTGGTGCAGCAGTGGCTCCATTTGTCCAGATACTTGTTTGGATTTGTTTCCCTGTTGCTTATCCAATAAGCAAGGTGATATTGTTTGGTTCACTATACATCCCTTTAATTTTCCTCAAGGTGCCAATATAATGTTAATTCAATACATATGTCGTTGTCTACATGAATGATCCTTACTCTTGGTGAAATTTTACCAGCTATTAGATCGCTTTTTGGGGAAAGACCATGATGCACTTTATCGTCGAGCTGAACTGAAGACATTAGTTGATTTGCACAGTAATGAGGTATTTATTTTCACATGCATCAACATTAAAGGATCAATTACAAAAATCATTTACTACTTGTTTTATCAGTCTGTTCACTAAATGAATCAAATTTTCCCAATGCAACTCTTTCTTTTCTGCCTATTGATTCAGTAATTGTCTTCTTGTTAACTGGTATGCAGGCTGGAAAAGGTGGAGAACTGACACGAGATGAAACAATGATCATTGCAGGAGCGCTTGAACTTACTAAAAAAACAGCTAGGGACGCAATGACTCCTATATCTAAAACTTTTGCAATTGACATCAATGCCAAACTTGACAGGTTTGATGAGTCTTTGTAAATGAAGAAATAAGTTACATTTATCAGTCTCCTCATGATGACTAAATGTCTTTCTCTATCTGGTGAGTATATAGGGATTTGATGAAGCTAATTTTGGAGAAAGGGCATAGCAGAGTGCCAGTATATTATGAGCAACCGAGAAACATCATCGGACTTATATTGGTACATGTTTGTTGCTTTACTGAACAGTTTGTCTTGAGAAGAAAAGTAATTTGTTTTAGTTCTTTATGTGATATAATATAATAGCTAATGATTTGACAAATCTGTTAATTATCCTATATCCTTGTCTCCAACTGTAACACTGCATTTTTGAACCATCCTTTGGTTTTGATTCTGGAATCTGTATACTAAATATCAGTACATGTGTAGTTTCACTAACATCATCGTTGTTTACTCCATTTTTCTCATATTTTCCTTATTTAGGTAAAATTTTACGTACTGTTATCTAACAATCTCTATGCAGTTGTTTATTCAGCAATTTATACACTGTTAGGTACTTGCATCTTGTGTCTACTTTATGCCTAAAAACAAAATAGGGAGCAATAAATTGCTTACTGTAGATGTCAAGTCTCAATCACTATGTATATTTTTGAATTATAGGTGAAGAACTTATTAACTGTCCATCCAGCTGATGAAGTACCTGCAAGGAATGTCACTATTCGCAAGATTTTGAGGTATTTTTCCTTTAATGAATAGTAAGATACTACCTACATATATGTACAACATATCACATGTATATGGAGATATTCTGTTTCTATATGTGTGATGCTGCAAAATGACTACTGTAATGCTTTTCGTTAACCAGTTAACCGAAAAGTGAGGGATCTCAAAATACACAGCAGAGTGAAAAATCCAGTAAAGCTTGATGGACTAACCTATTTAAAAAAAAAAAAAAAAAAAAAAAAAAAAAACAGAGTTGAGGATGAGGTTGATCTAGGTTCATGATCTTTTCAAGCATTTAAATATCTTGTTAGGCTTAAGAGTGATATAATATTCAAATATATCCCTTGTTCAGATTCTAATATATATGAAATTGATGTATAATGTACATGGTATTGCCTACCAGGGTGTCAGAAAATATGCCTCTGTATGTCTTACTAAATGAGTTTCAAAAAGGTCATAGCCATATGGCTGTTGTTGTTGGAGAGCACGGCAATCAAATAGAGCAGCCATCAACTGAAAACCCAACTGATGGTAAGCACCAACTTTATGCAATGGTGTGCCATGTTTACGCTGTCCATAGTTCATATTAATTTTTCCCACTGGACTAACTTGCATTACTTGATTATACAATAAATTTAGTAAGAGAAGTGAGGGTGGACATTCATGTTGAAAGGCATCCTCAAGAGAAGAGTCTAAAGAGCAGGAGTGCACTTAAGAAGTTGAAGAGTCTATCAATGAATAGAGGATTATCCAAGACCAAGAGCAAGAAATGGTCGAAGGACTTCCACGCAGAAGTCCTGCATATCAATGATGAGCTACTTCCAAATTTCAGCGAAGAAGGGGAAGCTATTGGTATCATAACATTGGAAGACGTCATTGAAGAGGTCTTACAGGTACGAGGAACTTTGTTTTGTTTAATTCTTCTCTTCTCATACCCTCAAGAAATTAATACTCCTATCCATTTTGTTCTTTTAGGAGGAAATCTATGATGAGACGGATCATCGTGATGGGAGTTAATAATTGAAAAGCTTCTTTTTCTACAGAGACATACAGGCATACAACAAGCTTCTTCTTTTGCTACAGAGACGCATAATAGGCATACCACAACAAGAAGCTTCTTTTACTACAGAGACAAACAGGCATACAAAAAGCTTCTTTTACTAAGAGGCATATAGGCACACAACATTGTTCTAATTATAGGAAGATGGTAAAGATTTGTACTATGACTCCATTAGACTCTGGAAATGAATGATACATATAATTGAAAGGAGGACAAAGCAAAGAATATCATGATCTTGAAGCAAAATCTGGTTGTTTTTTATTTTTATTTTATAATTTCCTTTTCTTTTTTGATACCATTGAAGAACATAACAACTACTAGCCAAAGCTTAATAAGTTACAAGCCCATATATATATATATAAATAATATTTAAAAGCTGAAATGTAGTATTTATTGTTGTCACGCTCTTGTTGAGTCACATGAGAAACATTTTGGTCCATTTGGCCCAATTTAGTCCATTTCGATCCAACTGCTTCATTGACAATTATGTCACATTCTCAGAATAATTTTGATAAGTTCTTGATAAAATTACATTTTTCATATGTTATTAAAGTTTTTGTATATATATTTTTTTAATATATGCAAAAATTCAAACCCTCCGACTTCCACCATGACTGCACCATCAACTGAAATCCCCAAGTCTTGAATTCCACCCACTAGATTAAAACTACGACTCCACCCATTGGTCTTTTATTTCATATTTTTAGTTTTCACATTCCAATAGCAAATCTTTGGTGTTTCTATGTGTATGGATTGCAAGAAAATAAACAAAATTAAAAGGGAATTAAATTTTCTATTTTGGTCTTTAGCAGATCTTCATTTTCTTTTTTCTTTGTTATTAGCTCATGACATTTTCTTTTATCCTTGTTATTAGCTCAGGACATGGCATTTTTATTTATTAAAATGATGAGGTGTCATTTTTAATATTATTTTATAAACAACATAAGCTTTAAGTGTGGTAGCAGTGTACACCATTTGCCATGAAGGCATTTTCCATTAGTGAGTTGATAGTAAAGACTAAATTGATGGCAAGTTAGAAATAATTGTGACCAAATTGACAATTGTCTAAATGTAAGAACCAAATTGACTGTAACTTCAAAATGTAGAGACCAAAATGATATTTTTGCCTTTGATATATAAGTGATGAATTTACTTATATTTGTTTCATCCTTAGGTCATTCAAGATGTATGAAGAATGAACCATTTGTAAGGAGCACTAGAATCAAATTCCAATCATACATCACATTATTCACAAAATATCTCACCTTATATAATAATTGAATGTAAAATGAATTATGTTTCATTGAAAAAAAAAAAATTACAAAATTTAAAACACTTTCAAATAACAAATATAAATAGCTTAATTTAGAAAATCCAATATATTGTATCAATTATACTTTGTTAGAAAATAATAACATCATTTTAAGAAGGGTTTAAGGGTTTATAACTATCAATTTGGATAAGATGCAAGCCGATGCAAAAGCTACGCCCAGAACCACAAAAAAGCCATCTGCAGCTTCAAACATCCTAGATGACAGATGTCTTCCAACACGGATGATGCTTGCCACGGCCAACATTCCCTACTTACAACCAAACTTTTGATCTCTTTAGAAGGTAATAGAATAATAATTCTTAAAATCCCTGAGCTCTTAGCTTGTAGCAGTGCCTCCCTAATAGCCAACAATCTAGTTATCTTCCTACTGCAAGGTTTGAAACTTATGAAGCCACCAAAAATTTAGGTTCCTGTGGTTGACTTAGCAGCAAAACCTCTACCACTCCACACCCTGCTTCACTTCCAGACACCCTTCGCTGTGGTTAGGATCTGCTAATCCATCAAGCTCCTCTCAAATTTGGCTTTGCCTAGTCATGCTATTCAACTGGTCTTTTGCATACTCAGAGGAGCACTTGAATGGAAGAGAACTTGAATCATTGCTGTGACTGTAGGCCTCACTGCTCCCCAGGTTTTTTTTTTTTTTTTTTTCTTTTTTTGATAGGTAGATAAGGGGGGGAGGGGGGAGTGGGGTTCAAACCACATACATTGAGCACTACAAAGGATGCCGTTGCCGCTAGGCTAACACGTAAACTGAAATAATCTTTGATAAAAGACCACTGATAGTCTATCCAGTCCAGGAGCTTTGGTTGGACCTGATTGAAACACAACTGCTTCTATTTCTTCTTGTGAAACTAATCCAAAAAACAAAAAGTTTCTTCTAGTAAACTGGCCTGTCTAGCTCTGCTCTTCGATTTTCAGTGAATGCTGGTAGATTGAGGCCTTCAGGCTGTCGCAAAATCTCACACTATTGCATGCTCTCCTATTGCCCATAAATTCCTTTGAAATGCTGCAATGCTCCATTTGGCTGGAACCATCATCCCATTCTCCATCTTCTCCCTTCAATTGAACAATTCTTTTGACCACTCTTCTTTTCCTTACCATAGCTTGAAAGTACTTGGTGTTTCTGTCCACTGAACGGCCCAATTACTCCTGACTTTCCAATCCCACATAATCTCTTCCTTTTGCATCAACTCCTCTAGTGGCTCCCTAATTTGTTGTTCACCATATACATCCTCTTCATTGCATATGTTTGCTTGAATAGCTTGCAAATCATCTCTCTTCTGGGCAATGGCTTTGTCAACCTGTCCAAAAACAGCCTTATTCAGTTATTCCACTCTGTTAATCTTTTTCTAACCTCCTTCAGTTTTCCCAATAATTGAAAAGCCTAAGAAACTGGCCACTGTAAGATCTGATCATGGTCCTATGCTTTTGGATACAACAGAGGTTTATCCCCCTTTCAGCCCAATGCCTTTTAGGTTTGAAATGATGTGGCTCACACACCCTTAATGTCCAGAGATGGTAGAGAAGGCTTGGGGAGTAATCTCTGTGTCCCAGACTAAGGCCTTTCAGGTTTGAAATAACGTGGCTCACACGCCCTAATTTTCATTCTATAACTGTACCTTTTTTTCATCTAAATCACCCTTTAACTATACTTGCATTTAATGGGCAATACATGATATACTTTTTAGAGTACATAGGGCAGACATGGATACATCGCACCTAATAATTTATGACAGCCATCATTCACAAAGTTAACATCCCTTTAGATTTTGAGCAAGATTGAGTGCTTGGGAAAATATATGTCTCCTTTCTATGTTTTCAAATAGTAGATCGTGGTTATGCATTGGACAAAAACTCCCATATGCACAGGAAATATACAAGAGATGCACAATTGTATAGGTTCTTCTACTCTAATTCCATACTTAGTGGTGCAATGTGGCTTCCTTCCTATTTCGGAATTACGGCAATTTCCACTAAACCCCCTTGAGGTTTGAGCTAATACCAACTAGGTCCAAAACTTTTCAAAAATGACCAACTTGATAATTGAAAAACAAATTTGTCCTTGACTAGCCCAAACCCTTCTCATCTCAGACCCTAACCCTTCTCCTCTCTCTTTCTTAGACCTCTGGCTCCCTCTCTCTCTCACCCACACCCACGGCGGCTTCCTCTCTCTCACCCATACACACGGCGGCTGAAGACTCCCTCTTTCATGGCCAAAACCCATTTTTTTCCACTACCATCCTCCACTCTCTTCTCAAATCAGTGCCATGGAGACATTTGGCTATGGATTTTCGAGCTTCACATCACCACCACTGCTATTGTTCCATTCCAACAACTCTGATCTGGTGCCAAACGTGTTTGGGTCTTCATTTCTTGGTTTGGATCTCTATTTCTGGGTTTGGGTCTTTGTTTGTGTTTGGGTTTGTGTGTCAAACGTCAAGGGAATGTTTGACAAAGACCCACGAGCTCGGCCACCACCATCGGCGACACCACCACTAGTGGCCGCTGATCTCTATCCTCTCTCTATTCTATTTTTTTTTTTTTTCCTCTTTTGGTTTGGTTCTTTGTTGGTTTGGGTCTTGGTCAATTTATGAATTGGGTTTTCTTATGTGATATAAGGATTTGGTGATTTTTGATTTGGGTTTGAAAGGGGGTTTGGATATGGTCATTTGCAGATTTGTGGGTATTTTTTGACTAAACAAGATTTAGGTACAGTACTTAGGTGATGTTCCTTAGGTTTCCCTTTTAAGATTCTGCCATGTGGATTTTTTCTCATGGGATGGAAGTATATTTTTTAGTTAAATAGCCACATGGCTGAATCTTAAGAGGGAACCTAAGAAACAGCAGCTAAAGGTACTGTATCTAAGTTTTGTCCTTTTTGATTTAGGGTTTGTCTCAAAATGGCTCTAATATGGTGATTTTGTTGGTGTGTGCATATGAATCTGTGTGTATGATTGGTAATCTGAGATGATTTTTGGGGGTTTCAGGTTTTGGAATTTATATGGCTATGTTTGTATGTTTGTGTTCTATGACATGGTGCAACTGTGTAGTGTGATTTGTGCTCAAATCCATGCTCATGTTAGTGCAATCAGCCAATCACAGTGAATAGAAGAGAGGGTCTGAGATGAGAAAGAGAAGAGTGAATAGTGCTAAACTGAGTTAGGGAAAAAATTGTCTTTTAAGGACCAAGTTAGTTGTTTTTTAAAAGTCTTGGACCTAGTTGGTATTAGGCCAAACCTCAGGAGAGTTTAGTGGAATTTACCCTTGGAATTATTATTATTCATCATAAAGATATGCGAATAGCTACAACATCATACAACGATACTTGTCCCACAATGGCATACCAATAGTAGACAAATCTCCCGTCCATAAGCACCAAAGACAACCTAAATTATCTTACCATCAAATATGCTGCATAAAAATCATAATTGTTCAAGTATCCTTATTCTAATCAATAAAAGCATAATTCAAATACAACTTCAGTTGAAGCAGCATCCACCTTCCTCTAATGTGGAATGGCATCCACATGGTGGGCACAGCACAAACAATAGGGTATTTTGGAATATTCTTTCATGAATCATTTTAATTAAACAATAAGTCATACAATATCCCTCTCATGGGAGAATAATTAAGCATACACCATAGCCATCACTTTGAAAAAGTAAGCCCAGTAATGAATGCTGAATTGTTGGAGTTGGACAGTCTCTTTTTCTTTTTTGATAACCAAAAAAAAGGGTAGAAGGGAGCAACCAAAATGGCTTCCCTACTTGGGCATTACCATAGTAATTAAAAGTTGGAGATAGTCATGAACATCAAAAATTTGGAATTGACATTGAAAGTTGGACACGGTCATGAACAAAAAAAATTTGTTGTGTTACAGAAAAGTTCTACGATATGCGGGAAACATTTTATGAACTGACAATGACCACAGAAAAAGAAACAGAGTAATACCACCTTTTAATTTCTTATCAAAAGTATTCCACCTTTTAATTACCGGGAATGGTATAAATGCACCAGCCAATAGTAAGAAAGGAATAATATTCAAATATTCTGCTCCACTTGAGAATGAGGAAGCTATCACTACCTCAGACGCTCAAGTGACAAGTGTAATTCTCTATTTTAAGCATAAATAAAGGAAGCAAAGCCACCTTATAGTGAGCCTACTGAGTTTATCAACAACATCAAAAGTTTACAGGACTGAATAAGTTTTATCCCATCTCATAGACAGACTGTTTCAAAGACACACACAAAAGGCCAAATCATTCTATCCATCAAACTTTTGAATAACTTGGTCAACTAATAGGGGAGATCATATTGGAAGCTTAAGTTCCTTCATAAGCATATAAAGCAGGGGTTTGATTGTTATTTGATGGGATCCAATCCAAGCATAAGAATGGATAGATTTATCAACCCCCAGGACAGGTACCACAACCTACATCCACATGGTGCCATCTGCCATGCAGAATGGTTCAAATGCATAATATTATGGATCATGCAGTTTGAGATAATAATATAGCCAAATATAACTATTAAAGAAAGAAAATGACAAAATATACCAGATATTTATGACAAGGAGATTGCAATTCTGAAACCTGCAAAAAATGTAGAACCCAACTAATTGAGGAGGGGATTTAAGAAGATAGAATAGCCACCAATCTTGACACAGAATCATTTCTGAGGCACAAGAAATTAAGACATGCTTATTTACCTTCCTTGTGTAATAATAATAAGGACAAAAAAAATTCTAATACCATACAATATATTTCAGATGCCACTGGCTGCAAAAGTGAAAATAGCCACAACAAATACAAAGTAGATTAATAATATGCAAAAAAATCATCAGTGTAACATGTTTTTTTTTTATAGGTAATCAAAGATTTATTTCATAAAAAGGACATCATGTTCACAATGGTGAACACTCGGAACTTAAAACGAAATCAAGTACCTCAGGAAGAGATACGAATAGAAAGAAGAAATTCGGAAATGGAAATACATTGTGTAAAACCCCAAATTTTACCCCACTTAAATAAGGTCCCAATTAGTATAGGCTTCAAAAGATCTATCGATCTCACAATATCTTCAAAAGTATGATCAGCAGTGTAACATGTTCCCTAGTCACTAGACTAAATTAGCAGTAAATGATACTAGAAGAAACAGAATGTTTCAGCTTCTTTCAGAATTTGACTCGAGTATGTGATACCATCTGCACCTCTTGGTTGCATAAGCAACGGTCTGGCAAAATTGTGATAGCCTTATGTGTATGTAATGCTCTTCGATCTCCCACTTTTCTCAAGCAGGAGGATATACGAAGTTATATTCCATATGCACACTGAAGAGACAGGAAAGTGGCAGTGTGAGTGTTTCAATCTAGATACCAGAGTGTCATAGTTTTTTGCCCGAAATCAAAACATCCCTTGTTCTTGAAGAGGAATGGATTTCCTCTGTAACACATGAATTACATCTAGCCAAGAACAGAACAATATTCTAGTGAATAGGAGAACCCAATGTAATAAATAGCACAAGATAACAAAAATGAAACAAATTGACGGAACGTATGGGCAAGAAAGAATGCTAGTGAAAATAAGCTGCTCTTTCCCATGTCCATTACCAAAGCACCCATTGCAACGGTTGCATCCCAAACACATCCAGAGAGAGTTTTTCATATATTAAAAAAAGAAAAAAAGAAAAAAAAAAGGGTCCAGTCCTCTAACTATTCATGACAAGTGCATTACCTAAATACTGGCTGGCAACATATCACTTGCACACAATCTGCTAACTAATTGATTTACTTCATAGAAACCCTCTCATTCAACTACTAAAGCTTAGTTCTATCATGCCCTCCACCCCACTGGCGTCGACGAGCCCTCCTTTTCATCCCATCATTTTTCACCTTGACATTTTCTTCCAAGTCCCTCTCTCCTAGCTGTTCCTACAGCTTGAAAGTGATCTGTCTATCTGCAGCCATTTTCCTAACCTTCTCTGTTATCTCATCCACAATCTCTCTGTTATAAAGTTTCCTTAAACCACACACGAGTTTAGCAAACGTATCTGCCTGTGGCATTACATCCGCATCCATCATTTCCAGACAGTATGAACAAGCCTCCTTCACGTGCCCATTCCTAAAGAGCGCATGAATCCAAATTGTCCACGCAAATGCATTAAGCTCACACCCTTTACTCCTGATGCAACACCATACATCTTCAGCCATCTCAAGCTTCCCGGCCTTTAATAGAGAATTCAGGAACTCCTTCAAGGTACTATAATGATGAGCAGATAGAAGACCTCTCCCAACCATTTCTTTGAGGTGCTCACAAGCTTCAAGCAGACAATCTTGCCCAATAAACCCATGAATCATTATGAGAAAGGTGTCTAGCCCTGGACTAAGTCCACTTCCCTCCATTTCATTCTAAAGCCGAACACCTTCCTTAACCTCTCCCAACTTGCAAGCTAACCTAATCACTGTATTGTAAGTACCAAGATCAGGAATGCAACCAATCTTCCGCATCCCCTCCACGAGTTCCATACACTCTTCTAGCTGTTCCTTCTTCTCATGAGCCAACATGATGTGCATATAAGTTGTCTGATTTGGAGTATGTCCTTGCTGTATCATAGCATCCAAAAGTTCATAACTCTTATCAATCTTCCCCCACTAGCAAAAACCACTTATCAATGTAGTGTAGGTCACAACATCAGCTTCACAGCCACTTCTCTGCATCTCAATGAAAACCCGCTGTGCCTCTTCCATTCTCTTCCTCCCACAAAGTGCCTTAATCAAAATAGTATATGAAGTTGCATTCGGCTCACAGCCCTTCCTCCTCATCTCCTTCAAAACATCAAAGGCTTCACTCATCTTCCCTAATTGAGCATACCCACTAAGCAAATTGTTATAAACCACAATGTCGGGCTCAAACCCTGCCTCCCTCATCTGCACCGACACAAACTTGGCTTCTATAAGCTGCCCTTCTTTACACCAACCATACAACAACGATGTAAACTGCTTAAGCGTAGGTGTAAACCGAACCCTCATATCCTCAAATAACAATGCAGCTTCCTTCACACAACCATTCTTACACAAAGCATCTAACAAACACCCAAACACATACTCATCAGGCTCACAACCATACTTTGGCATCTCATACAATACTTGAATGGCTTTCTTAACCATTCTATCCGAGGCGAAGCGCCTCATCAGAACAACAAACATTTGTGGGGATATCAACTGGGGATTATCCCTCCTCATCTCTTCAATCAGTGCCCAAACAGCACCAAATTGCCTCATTTTCCCAAAAATCTTAATCATAGATTTGTAAACCTCATAGCTATGCCTATAACCGGGCTGTTTGGAAGCCCAAATGAAAAAAACTATCCCCCAAGTTCCCGGCATCGCCGCAGCGATCCAATACACGCTCGGTTAAACCAGAACGCATAACAACACCAGATTGTTGCAAGGCGAGTTCCAATTTGGGAACGCTTGAGTGGAATTTCTTTAAAACTCTGTGTACCTTTTCGACATCACCAGCAAACTCGTCGTGGCTGTGATTGTAAAGGGTTTGATCATCATCTGGGGCAGTTTGAAGGCGAACTAGCCCAAACCCAGTTCTTGTATTGCCTGAATAGAAGGTTGTTGCTGCTTTGAGTCCGAGACTGAGAGGTATGGATTTCAGGGATTTTGTCTTTATGTGTTTCGACATTTGAAGTTGTGTGAAGGAGGAGGAAATCAGTGTTTTGTGTCTGTTTGTTGAACAGAGTGGTGTGTTTGCTGAAGAAAGTCGTGGTTTTTGAAAACACTCTCTGCGTTTTGAGGCTGTGTCTAAAACATTTATATATATATATATAGAGAGAGAGAGAGAGAGAGAGAGAGAGAGAGAGAGAGAGAGAGAGAGAGAGAGAGGGAATGTCTGACAAGGGCGGCGCTATCTTTAAATTTTTTGAGTCATGCTAAGGAGTGCACTTATGGTACTAATTAAGAATTCAGTTAAAGAAAGTTTTTATAAGAAAATAAAAAAAAATTAATATTTTGACAGTTTTTTTCATTTCTCATAAAAGTGATGTCAAAACTTTCTTTAACTAGATTCTTAACTAGTGCCCTAAGGGCACTCGTCTCGTTAGCATTTCCCAAAATTTTTTTATATTGTTTGGACAAAACTTAACTTTAGATTGTTTGGGCTCGTGTTTAAATTCCCCACTTTAAAATTCAGTCATATGGTTACTTAATTAAAAAATACACTTTTATTCTATGAGAAAAAATTTACATGACAGAATCTTAAAAAGGTAATCTAAAGAATAACATTTAAATTAGAAATATATCAAAAAAAAAAAAACACTTAAATTAGAAAGTATCATTTGGGACACTTTGTCCATGTTAGTAACTTGTTTGGTGAGACTACCCACTAAAAATTGGACATGTGTAGCAAAATAAAAATACCATAATACCCTTAAAGTTTTCAATAGCCCGCCCATTTTTTCCACTTTTTTGCCACTAAAACACCAAACGTTTTTCTTTTTTCCAATATTCAGAAGCACAACTCTCTCAAAAACAAGAAATACACTCCCTATCACTTTTAACCATCGACGGAAAATCACATCTACTGTTGTCGGTAATCTCGCTCCACCCAGAAAAGTTCCGACAATTGCTCCAGCCTGACGACAACACCGCGAAACACCGGAATAGAGGTTTTGGCGATTGAACGGCGGTGGACCGACTGTTTCCACCACCCACCTCACCTCTATTTTAAAATCCACCCAAAAAAATGTGATTAGATATGGTGAGGATATTTTGAAGTCACATTTTTGGTTTTTTTGTTATTGTGTTGTATCATTTCTTTTATTTGTAGCACTATTTTTTTTTTTCCAGTTTGTCAAATGACCTCCTAAAAGGAACCGAGTTCCTTCATTTCTAATTAGGGCCTTATTGAACCAATAGTAAGTTTGTTAAGTGACTATTCCATTTTTTATTCATTTTGAAAAATTCAATTGGTTGTTTTTTAATTTCTATATTGTTGCTATGCAAGACCTTTGTGTTTAATTGGAGGATTTGATTCTTGATCAACAGGTATGAATTACTAATTTTTAACAATTCATTCTCATTTGTAATATAAGTTTTGATGAAATATTACATATTAAAAAAAAAGGTATTTGAGGAAATACAGTAAATACTCTGTTAGTATTTGAGTTAGGTGGAAATTATAATATTTTGATTATGGGTATGATGCCCAGTTGAGTGTGTTGTGTTTATATGACTAAGATACAGAAGCATTGCCCCCTTCCCTTTGTCTGGGCATCATAGTATTTACTATGTGTCGTGTGTTTACTATCTATGATTTCAACAGAGAATATGAGCATTAGTATATGTGTGTTTACTATCTCTGTGTGTTTATGGTTGAGATGCAAGAGCATTAGTATATGTTTTTTTTTTTCTTTTAATTTTTTTAAAGCCCCCATTTGTCTTTTCTAATTGTTTCTATGCAATGTTTTTTTTTTTTTTTTTTTTTTTTTTTTTTTTTTTTTTTTTTTTAAGACTAATGCAATGGAGTTTCAAAGAAATGTTATTGATGTGGCTGAGAACAATGATGGAGAAAAAAATGAGAATGTCATTGGTGTGGATGAAGGCAATGATGAAGGAGAAAATAGTGAGAATGTAACTTTTGTTGAAAGTGGTGAAATCAAAGTAGGAATGCAAGTGAATTTCGAAAAAGAAGCATATAACATGTATAATGAATACGCTTTAAATGAGGGGTTTAGCATTCGAAAAGCAGCTAGACAAACAGTAAATGGTGTTGTTAGGCAAAGAGAATTTGTATGTTCTAAACAAGGTTTTAAAGAATTTGAAGACCCTTTTGATGTGAAAAAAATACAATCATTTAGAGACAAGGACAAGTTGTTGTGCTAGGATTCGGTTTGATGTGAAGAATGATATTTGGATTGTGTCACATTTCAACGATATACATACTCATGAATTTGCAAGTCTAGAAGAAAGGTGTAATTTGCGATTAGGTAGAAAGGTGCATAGTAGACATGGGAATATACTTAGCAATATGGTTGGTGCAGGTATAAATGCAACAAAGTCATACTCCTTTTTAGCGAAGGAAGTTGGTGGTGCAAATAATCTTGGGTTCTTAAGGCGAGGTTGTCACAACTTCTTGCGGACTGTAAGAAAAGAAATAATTGAAGCTAGAGATGGGCAAAGTATCATTAATCATTTCAAAAAAAGGCAAAGTGAAGATTCAATGCAAGTAGATCAAGATAATAGAATGACAAATTTCTTTTAGAGAGATGGTAAGTCAAAATTAGATTACGGGAGATGTTATTTTTGATACTACTTATTGAACCAATAAGTACAACTTAATTTGTGCACTATTTGTGGGGATTAACTATCATTAGAATAATATTTTATTTGGTTGTGCATTTCTAGTAAATGAGACTATTCAGTCATTTATTTGGTTATTTGAGACTTTTTTTACTGCAATGGGAGGTAGACAACTAATATCCATTTTTACAGATCAAGACCAAGCAACGGCAAATGCAATTAAGGAAGTTTTCCCTAAGTCCTGACATCGACTTTGTTTGTGGCATATTAGTCAAAATGCCAACAACAAAAAAAAAAAAAAAAAAAACTTGCTGGGTTTTATAGCAATCATGATTTCCATGAAAGTTTCAATAAATGCTTATATGGAAATATGAATGTAATGGAGTTTGAGGCAACTTGGAGTGCGATAATTGAGAAGTATAAGCAACAAAATAATAATTGGCTTAATAGGTTATACCATATTCAAAGAAAAGTGGTGTCTAAGTTTTTAATGCAAACTTCTTTTCAGCAAAGATGAAGTCCACCCAACGAAGTGAGAGCACAAATAGTTTTTTTCATAAAATCATGAAAACTTCCTTGCCGCTTATTCTAATTATTGAATTTTATGAGGAAAAAGTGGCACAAATGCGTCAAAAAGAAACAAATGAAGATTTCCGTTGCAAGAATGGTGTACCTACAAAAGTTAACAGGGTTGGAGGTATGTTGAAGCATGCTGCTAATGTTTATACTCTTGTTTTGTTTAAATTGTTTGAAGACGAGTTCTCTTTAGGCATAGGATTGAGTTGTGTTGAAACTAACCAATCATGATGATGAATTTACTTTTTCACTAGTTGGTGGTGATAGTAACAGGGTGCATATTGTGCATTTTAACCGATCTAATTTGACTATTTGTTGAGATTGCAAGTTATTTGAGACTTTGGGCTTATTATGTTGCCATGCTTTAAGGGTGTTTCTTGTGAATAATGTGAACATGATACCAGACAAATATATATCAAGTAGATGGAGAAGAGATGCAAAGAAGAGGTTGACTTGTGCTAGTTCATGTCAATTAAATGAGAAATCCACTCATGCATTGCGAATGAGCGAGTTAAGTCATATGGGGTATAATCTTTTTGATAAAGTTGCTTCCTATAATGAGGTGACCAAATTTGTCAAAAAGAAGTTGAGTGAAGTGACATGGGAGGCTGAACAGATGATTATGGCTATGAATAAGGTAAAAAATGTTGGTAAAGAAAGTCATCAAGAAGATCTTACAAATGATGATGATTTACAAATTTGCTTAGTTGGTGATAAACCAATTTTTGATCTACCACATGTGAGAATGAAGCGGGTAAACAACAAAAGAATAAAAGGTCTGTTAGAAAAGGGAAAGGAAAAAAAAAGTTAAAGGTACAACCACTTTTCAAGTTCCACAAGCTAGTTCTATGGTGCATGGTAATTTCAATTCTATTAATTCAAATATTATTTTCCTTAGTTTTATCAATTAATTTTTATTTTGTTTCTATTCCTCTTTGTCTAGGAGAATCTGCAGCCTCGTTTTTTTTCCACCTTAGGTGTGTTGTGATTACCCTATGGTTAGCTCTACAAGAATGTTTCAAGAAAGTTTCTTTTTGCCACAATTGAATCAAGTACTTTCTATAATCGAAGTTTATCATATTCTTTTATTTATTATTTTTTTTAATTATGATATTTTTTTATGTAGAGATCTAACACATCAAAGGATGACACAAGACTTTGAAGAATCTTGGATAGCTTTTATGACAACTTTTTGGACAATTTTTTGTGAAACATGTTGGATAGTTTTTTTTTAAGACAAACAACTTTTTGGATGACTTTATGCACAGCTTTTAGCCGCTTTTTGGATAGCTTTATGTATAGCTTCTAGCCGTTTTATTTTGATAGCATTATGCACAATTTGTAATAGCTTTTTGGACAATATTTGTAGTTGACTTATGAAACTATTCCAACTTATAGTTGCTAACTATACACTTATCATATATGTGAGAATGAATATTTCTTTCACTACAGTCTTTATAGTTTTATTTGTCACTATCTTTTCCTTCATGTGTAATTTGATTGTAGTAGTTTTTCAAATAGTATTTAACTATTTGTAATGGACTTGCGAATTATTCAAACAACTTAAAGGTTTAGTAATCAAAGTTTACAAGTTCTGGTTATAACAAATCATTCTCAAAATTTTATTTAGCATTTTCTTGAATACTAATACTTATTGGCTGCCAAAACAGGATATATGAACAAAAGAATTTTAGTTATAACTACATTCTAGCTTTAAGATCATTTTTCAATTCATGTTTTTATCTTCATTGTCATTTTCAACGTTTTAATATGGTCAAATTTACATCTTTACACAAATATATTAGTGTCAATTGTATTCATATGCCTCTTTAAAATATAAAGAGGTGAAAATTGCTAAAGACAAAGGCCACAATTCATTGGATATTATAGAAATCCAGTATAAGAAGTTAGAACATTTAAAGTATAGAAATCTCAAGTGATATTGCCCAAAAGTTGTTAAATTTATTCATTACAAAATCCATTCAGCAGGATCTATTACATATGATAAGCCATTTCACAAGTCTATACATGAATAATCATTCTATGTTGTAATAACAAATCATTTACTAACTCAAAAAAAGAAAAAAAAATCATTTACAAAAGATTTGCTCTAACAAATCTAAAAGGGAAATTTTTTCCCAACAATTTCCTTCTTAATGTCTTCAAGCTATGTTAAATAAATAGACTTTAAACAATGATAGCTTCTGAGCAACTAGAGCTTTAGCCTTAGTCCATAAAATTGTAGTTTTACCAATAGTGCTGTCACAACATACAAGTCCATGTTTGAAGCTAGATGCTAATCTTGCAAGTATCCTACATAATAGTAGATAACAATCAAAAGTTAAGCAACCAAAACAGAGAAATTTTCAGAATCCAAAAATTCAAAACTTTAAAGGTTGGGAAAAGAAAAGACTTTAGCGAGGTTAGTTTAGAGCAAAAATAAATCATGCTAAACTTCAACCATGATTCCAAGATTAATTTCTTTCTATTAAGCTTAAGAGAGTACACACCAGTTCAACCCAAAATTGAAGGAATAAATTAAAGTTGATATTTATGTCTATAGTTTAGGATTAAAGGGTGATATATATGTATATAACCAATCAATTTGAAGGTGGCAATTTAGAGGCAGCAAAAGTAAGTAATGGAAAATCAAATCCAAATCCTCCACGTTCAAATCCAAAAGCCCCTTTGAGATTTGCTACCCCAAGTCAAAGACTAACCATTTCATCAACTCAATCAACAAAAACCACCAAAGTAACACCGAGTGTAAACCAAAAACTAGCCACCAATATTAGTATAATAAGCAAACAAATGCAACTACCACTCCATCAACATTCACAAACCAAAGGGAAATTCATAATTGTTAAATAACATTATTAGCAATGCAATGTGTTATACCATGTTGTATATGCTATAGTGGATGCGGAAGGAGAAGTATAGAATAGGAACACTGAGAAAACGAGATTTACGTGGTTTAGCCTTGACGACCTACATCCACGGAGGAATCCCTTAAGGGTTACATTTTTATTATATAAGAGTGTAGTACAATAACCTGTGTTACAATGAACCTTAACATGAGTATATATAGGTGACTAAACCCTAGTCTACTAGTACAAGCAGGAATGGGCTTGAGCCTATTACATTGGGCTAATATGTCTAATATATATCTCTAACAATAATAATAATCCAACTCAACAAAATCCAGAACCTAGTCCAAAACCAAGGAAGCAATCATGTTCACCAAGTGTGACGAGGGGTCCAAAAGCAAAATTCAAGCAAGAGAATACAGAATCAAATTTTATACCTTATTCCAATTTCTCTTTATTATGAGTGTGAAATTTGAATGAATTTGTAAGTAAAACAACTTTGTGTTTCCCTTAAATTTTTTGACATAGCAAAAGCCAAACATAATATTGTAACCCAAATAACATCAAATGCCCACCAATCATCGCTTCTGACATTCACCAACCCAAACTCACAAAATCCAAAAAGAAGAAGAAGAAAGAGTTGCCTCCAACAACCCGCCTGTCCTTGGTCATCGACACATGCACACACAACTTGGGTTTCATACCCATTATCAAAAATCTTAAAAATTTCAACAATACTTTAATCAAAATCACGAAATGAAGTGAATTGAAAAAGAGATGGGATCAAATTACCTTTAGGTGAGCAAATTTGAGAAAAAACTTATCGAAATCATTAGAGATCATGGTATTTGTAAAATGGCAGAGTATAAGTGGAGAAGATATAGGTTCTTTTCGCGGTGTCATTGTCGGCATGGAGCGGTCATCAAATCTTCACCATCTGGTGGATTACCATCAGCTGGAACTAGAAGAGACAGAGACCATCAGCTGGAACTAGAAGAGAGAGAGAGAGAGAGAGAGAGAGAGAGAGAGAGAGAGAGAGAGAGAGAGAGAGAGAGAGAGAGAGAGGAAAATGAAATTTGAATTTTGAAAAACTTAGAATAAATAAAAAATAAAGGAGTTGGTTGAGATATTGAAATTTGTGAGGGTATTATGACTTTAAGGTGTTACACGTGTCCTATTTTGATTGGAAAGGCTCACCAAATAAGTTGCTGACATGGAGAGAGCGTCTCATAGGATACTTTCTCCACTTAAGAACTGTTCCTAAATTTTGTCCTATAATATTTAAAAAAAAAAAATTGTTTTGACCCTACAATAATTTTTTTTAAAGGCCAACTAAATAAACTCCAAAAAAAAAAAAGCAAGACCGACAAAAAATTTTTGGTCTTTTATCTTAGAAAAAAAAAAGCCCATTATCGTTTGATTGCTTGAGAGTTGTCATTATTATTATTATTATTAGATTTATGGAGTTGCAACTTTTGAAATCTCTTTCCTCTTATGTTTTTTTATTTTTATTTTTTATTTTTTTATGGAATTATTTGCTATCTTTCCTCTTATGTTATTTCACGGATAAATATTAATTTTTCACCATTTATTTCTTCTTATATTAATGCATGACTATTGATTTAGTGGTTGACTTGGTTTAATTGTTTTTAATTAGAAGATAGAAAGCCGAATTTAAAATAATGTAAAAAGAATAAAACCAAATTTTTATGTATTTATGATATTAATTACATTATTATAATACTAGTTTCTGAGCATGCGCGTGCTCAGATGCTCTTTTATTTTTTGGGTAAAGATTACTTTACATCGTGATGAAGTAAAAAAAAAGAATACGTGGGGTGAGTTTTGTAGATTGGAGAAGTTTTAAAACTAACAAAATAGTGATCCTATTTTGTAGAGAGTTAGTGAGTAGAAGTAGAAATTTAAATCAATATAAAAGTAAGAGTTTATTAGAAGCAGGAAGACATTTAAACGTAAAAGTAGGAATTTATTATTTTTGTCAATTTACTATTTTAACCCAATTTTTAAGTTTTAGGTAAGGGTATTTTGACAGTAAAAAAAACAATAACTAACTTTCTTTTGCCAATTTATTATTTTAACCCCATTTTTAAGTTGTTGGTTAATTAATTTAGGAATATTTTTGATAGAAGAAAAAACAATAACTAACATTTTGAATCCTTTTAATATATACAGATACAGATAATGTCACCAATTCAATCCCTTTTGGACAAAAATCAATTACTTCTCATTTTCGGTTCTTTAACCAATTCAATTTTTATTTTTTTGAAATCTGTCCAATTCAATTTTTAAAACCAGATCCCTATAATTAATATTTGAACAAAGTTTTTTGGAGAGAAAACTTTTCAAACTTCTCATATATTTGTGAATTTTAAAAATTTAACCATTGAATTTCATGTTCCTTATGTTCTTAACATGTATATCAAATTTCATTCAAATTGGATATTATTTACTATTCGATTAATAAACTTATTTTTTATATACAATTTTAAATTATAAAAATTTGAAATTTTAATATTTGTTTGATGAGATAGCAATTGATCCTGATCTTTTTGAAATTTTACATGCATGAAGAATATATAATAAGAATATGCAATATAACTGTTAAATTTTCAAAATAACTTTGTTCTTAATATTTTGTAGAGGTTAGTAAATTAACTACATTGTTTAATTTTTTTCAAAGAAAAAATAGAAAAAAATTAAAAACCAATAATGATGAGATCGCGTTGCCTCAAACTTTTGAAAATCCTCAAACAAATTTGAAAATCCACAAACCAATAACTACATTGTTTAATTTTTTTCAAAAGAACAAATAGAAAAAAAAAAAAAATTAAGAGATTGCGTTGCCAACTTCTAGTGTTGAGATTCAATGACTGATGAAGCTCCACAAACAAATTTGGATCCTGGTTCCGTCCGACATATACAATGACTGATGAAGCTCCCATTTTTGAAAACCATAACCGAAAGCACCGCCCAACAACTCCAACTCGTTAAATTCAACCAACAACTCGCAAACCTCACTCGCTCAAATCGTTACTCCGATTCTCTCCACCTATTCACCAAAATCCACTCGTCCCTACACCTCAAACCAGACCACTACACCCTCTCCACCGCTCTCACCGCCTCCGCTAATCTCCGCCAAACCTCATTCGGGAACCAACTCCACGCCCATGCCATATTCACAGGCCTCAGATTCTACCCTCATGTAGCAAACACTCTGCTTTCGCTCTATGCGAAAGCTGAGGATTTGCATTCCGTGAAATGGGTTTTCGAAGAGATTGAGAACCCAGATGTTTATTCGTGGACCACGCTGTTATCGGCGTGTACTAAGCTTGGCAACTTTGCCGATGCTTGGGAGGTGTTCGATAAAATGCCAAGAAGAGATGTGGCGGTTTGGAATGCGATAGTTACTGGGTGTTCGGAGAATGGGCAGGCGGAGATTGCTGTTAGTCTGTTTAGTGAAATGCATAGGGTGGGTGTTAGGCATGATAATTACACTTTTGCTAGTGTTTTGAGTGTGTGTTCTTTGGAGGGTTTGGATTTTGGTAGGCAGGTACATTCGTTGGTGATCAAAACTGGGTATTTAGTTAGAGCTTCTGTGGTTAATGCTCTGCTTACAATGTACTTTAATTGTGGACTTGTTGCCGATGCGTATGAGATATTTGAAGAGGCAGATGATGACGTTTATGATCAGATTACTTTTAATGTGATGATAGATGGATTGGTAAGTGTGAGAAGATATGAAGATGCCTTGGGACTATTCCGAGAGATGCACAAGGCTTGTCTCAGGCCTACTGAACTGACTTTTGTGAGTGTGATGAGCCCATGTTCATCTGCGATATTTGGGCATCAGGTACATGCCCAAGCAGTTAAAATGGGTTTTGAAGCATTTACATGTGTGAGCAACGCGACTATAACTATGTATTCCAGTTGTGGGGATTTACATGCTGCTCACGTGGTCTTTGAGAGACTCAAGGAGAGGGATCTTGTCTCATGGAACACCATGATTTCAAGTTACGCTCAAGGGAATTATGGTAGATCAGCAACCTTGGCCTACCTGCAAATGCAAAGGGCAAGCGTTGAACCAGATGAGTTTACTTTTGGAAGTTTATTAGCAAGCTCGGAAAGCTTAGAAGTTGTGGAGATGATACATGCCGCTGCATCTAAAAATGGTCTTGTGATGCGAATCCAAGTTTCTAATGCATTAGTTTCTGGATACTCTAAGCATGGGAAGATAAATCAGGCTTATAAAATATTCCTTAATATATGCCCCAGAAATTTGATCTCCTGGAATACTATTATTGCGGGGTTTTTGTTTAATGGATGTCCAATACAGGGGTTCGAGCAATTCTCTAAATTGCTGAAAACGGAACTAAGGCCAGATGTCTATACCCTCAGTCTTATTTTGAGCCTTTGTGCTAGCATTTCATCCTTGGAACATGGGAGACAGGTTCATGGTTACATTCTTAGATTGGGGTTCTTTTCAGAGATGTGTTTAGGTAATGCCCTTGTGACAATGTATGCAAAATGTGGGTCTTTAGATTGGTCTTTGAAAGTGTTCAATGCAATGGGTGAAAGAGATATGGTTTCTTGGAATTCCCTAATATCTGCTTATGCACAACATGGGCAAGGAAAGGACGCTGTGAACTGTTTCGAAGCAATGCAAGACTCATCTGGGGTCAAACCAGATCACGCAACCTTCACTGCAGTTCTTTCTGCCTGCAGCCATGCAGGTTTAGTTGATGATGGTACTCGGATCTTCAACTCTATGGTAAAAAATTATGGATTGATACCCAGAGTGGATCACTTTTCTTGCATTGTTGACCTTCTAGGTCGTGGTGGATATCTTGCTGAGGCGGAAAGAATAATAAACAGTGAGCATGTTGAAACACATTCCAATATCTGGTGGACATTGTTTAGTGCTTGTGCAGCTCACCGCAATATAAGGCTAGGAAGAATAGTTGCTGGATTTCTTCTTGAAACTGAACGCTATAATCCATCAGTTTATGTGCTTTTGTCAAATATATATGCAGCTGTAGGTCACTGGGAAGAATCAGCTAATGTTAGGGAATTGATGAAGAAAACTGGGGTGATGAAACAACCTGGATGCAGTTGGATTGGGTCATAAATCCTTTTATATATAAGTTGTTAACCCTTTCAATCGGGAGGCTAACAAATCCAAGGTTAGCTTGAAATTTTCACTGCAATCCATGGCAATTTCTTGATCTGATTTAATCAAGACATGGTAAGTTGTTAAGCCCACTACATTCAGTTCAACAAGGCTAGACAAGTGAGAAACCTGCTGAGGGCTGTTAATATTATTGAAGGCTACATTTCATTTATCAAAAGAAGCCAAAGTCCTTCAGTAGAGGTGCTCTCTAGAAAGAGAAGGGAATTACTATGATAATGTGATCAACATCAACCGCCCCATATTAATGTTACGTTGTCATTATGGATGTTCATAAATCCTCCTATCTATATCCACTGTTAGGTCTTAACTGCATCACCCTCATCATTAGCATTAGCAATATCATCACTATCATTATGGGATCATATGATGATATCATCTTACATCATCAAAGCCCTGATGACAGTGAAGGAGAGAATCTTTTTGGATTTGCAACCACAAAAGGCTTGATTATATAATATCCTTCCTTTCTCAAAATTGGAACATTGATTATATAATATCCTTCATTGACAAACTTTTGAATTGCTGAAATACAATTTATTTGTAATGTAGAATTCATTACCTACGTTTTTCCAGTAAGTACTACATTCTTTGTCGATGATTACTGGAACTCTTTAGTTGTTCTAGCATAAACAGGAAGTTCCCACTTCCAGGGTCATGATGGTCTCTCCAAGAAGTCAACTTCAAGTTTTCATCCATTGATGTGTTTGGAAGAAATGTATCAGTTGGATTTTCAAAACTCTGCCACAGAGTTGTCAGTGTTGTCACATTATCGTATACCACCGGGTTTCCAGAATCTGTGAGATTCAAAATTTTATCTGTACACGTTGACACCAATAAACACTTTCAGCATACCAATGAGTCTTCTCACTACTCGTATCCAATACCTGGAGATAGCTTATTTGGATACAGATGTTGGTCAGCCTGAGTTCACACCTCCTGGTTTCCTATCCCTCACAGTAGTTGACAAACTATCCCCAGGTAATTTATTTCTGGTTTTAGCTTTGTTAACAATCTTGAATCATGTCAGTTCATCGTGTTTCGAAAATTTCTTAGGAGTCTTAGTCTTTGTTCTTTGTAATTTGTTTAATTACTTATCCAGTTTTTTTTTTTTTTCATTGAATTAGATTTGACAATCCCATGTCTGCACTCTAAAGACACGAGAGAGGTATGAACTATTGATCCTTGTCTTGCTTGTTATTAAGTTTACTTAAATTTTTTTATTTTTTATTTTATAAAAAAAAGCTGGCACTGTTGCTAGTGGATCAATTATGTAACCATGTGCTATGGGATAGAGTTGACAACCTGTTACTCAAGATGTGCATTGAATAGGAGTTATTGTGCCAAATGAGATTTACTGGACAGTATTGTCTTTAATGAGAAGCGGGTTAAATCTGTTGCTTGTTGTGCAGAGTGTGAAGGGCAAATCATTGTGATGATGGATTTTTCATGGTCCTGTCAATAGGCCTTTCTGGCCATAATCCTTGATTAGTCCATTGCCATTTTTATGATAACATTCAAATAAGTTATCATTTACCTCATTAAATCTGTCATAGGTGTTGCAATTACATTTTTTTTTCCTTATTAAAAATAGTTTTCTTTGTTTTTGATATAATTTGTAAAAGCTAACTGAGTGATGAAACATGGAAAAAGTGTGATAATGTGAAGATTGGTTTGGTTTATCTCTGATTTGGTAAATGCTATAGGATGTAAAATTTATTTGTAGTAGTTTGAGGGAATTTTGATGACCAACTATTTCAATGTGGGCAATATAAGCTTAAAGTTTGGTTTTGGTCAAAAACTTTAAATATGTGGGAACTGGAAACTCTGAATCGAAGTTCCTAATATTATGAAGTGTATAAATTGGAGTTTAAATTCCCACAATCAGTACAAAGCTGAAACTTTTTTTTGGTCTGCAGAATTTAAGATGGGATCTTGCTACTTTATGAATGTAGACAAAATATTACTTGTGACCTAATGCATGAGCACAGTCTGTTAGATGCGAGCTCATAAGATTTATTTTCTTCCCAAAATGTTAATCGGTCTCTAAGGGTTTACCATCAAATGACATTGATTAACTGTTCAACTATTTCTCTCTTCCACCCTTCTCTTTCAATTCTGCCTTATGTTAAAAGTAGGCATTTCCATGTCTATGCTAGATTCTTTTTAAGAAAATGCATGTATTAACTTACTACTTTCATTTCCTTTCAGGTGCTTCTCCTTCGGTGATTTATCTTCAAAAAGGGATCCAGCATTGTACTTGAATGCTATATTTTCCCTACGTGGTTACTATTGAAAGGAGTACTTCTTGTCTAACAAGAGTAAAAACCCAACTAGGATTGAATTGCCTCTTGTCGTCAATACTCCTGGCAGGGTGAAAGGTAGCCTTATTTGAATGGCTAATTGCTTCTTCTTCTTTTTTTTTTTTTTTGAAAAGATTCTCTCCAATCTTGTATTACCATAACAACACTGTTTTCTCCTCATTCCTCTCATGTGACAGGCTAATTGCTTCTTCTTCTTCTTTTTTTTTTTTGAAAAGATTCTCTCCAATCTTGTATTACCGTAACAACACTGTTTTCTCCTCATTCCTCTCATGTGACAGGCATTGGTTATGACATTGGTGGATAGATCAAGCATGATATCTTCATGACCAAGGTATTGGTCGCACACCGAAGCTTATGCCTTCTTCTACAAGATAGACAATAGAAGTTACTATTAGTTAAATACTACAAATTTTGCATTAGTCATATGCATGTAAGGACATTGATTTAAAAAGTGTTGACCATGAATAGAATTGAGGTTGAAAGATAAGTATTACTATTCCCAGCTTGTGTCCGCATAGAGGGCATAGTCTCAGTCATATCTCATATGCAGCCATAGAGCCCTAGCCCTTCCACTGCAATTCAAGTTTCTCTTGATCATAGCCTCCATTACCCCATTTCTTAAAGAGCCCTTGGGGAAAGATTCCCATGTTAGCTTGAAATTTTCACTGTAATCTATAGCAACTTCTTGATCTGATTTAGTCGAGACATAGAAAGTTGCTAATCCAGTTAACTTTGTTGAAGGCTACATTTCATTTATTAATAGAAGCCGAAGTACTTCCATGGAGGTGCTCTCTTGAAAGAGAAGGGAATTATTACGATACTATGATCAGCATCAACCCCCAGCCCCATCTTATGTTTTCACCGTGGCTATCCATAAACCCTCCTATAGATCTTTGTTTCCACTTTTAGGTCTTAACTGCATCATCCTCATCACATTATGAAATCACATGATGATATCACCTTACATCATCAAACCCCTGATGACCGAGAAGGAAAGAATCTTGTGGAGTTTGCAACCAGTAAAAGATTGAGGTATTAGCAACAATTTTCCAGTCATGTGGGGGCATTTCTTTAGACAGCTTGGAGTAGCATCTCAGGAAATGGTTTTGACACCCCTTTAAGTAACAAGCTTAAGAACTGGCCCGGGGTTGAAGATTTTCCTCAACTTTATTTTCTTAAGCCTAGAATAGAGGCCCAACGTGTAATTGGAACTATACATACCCATCACTGATATCACTTACAATGGGTTAATCACAACAAGCAACGTAAAAAATTATGAAATAAAGATATGAAAATTTATATATCACAATACTTATTGATACTGTATTCTGCTCTCCCCAGAACCCAAAAACAAGTAACTTATGTCATCTGGAGCTAACAGAGGACAGGGACGCTTGCTTATTACTGACCACGTGAGATATTATCCGTACGGTACAAGACATCATGGGAATGGACCTCAAACCAGCTGGACTGCTGGTATGGTATACATTTCTCCACATTTCTAATTCTGGTTCACAAATATTGTATCACCTAGCCAGTCAAGCACTCAAGCTACAAGCACTGCGCATTTATCATGCAATGCAAGACCTGGTTGATTGGTTTAAAATTTTAAATTGATTAACACAGCATAACTAGGTAACAAATCCAATTAAATTAGGAACTGACACTCGTAAAAATGACTGAAACCTAAACATCATGCTCATTGCTCACACGCACCTTATGACAAATCTAGTTCGTGGCCTAACCAAACCATCTGCCTACCAGTTGGTGCTATTGTCGTTTTTGTTGATATCCAATTAAAAGCACATTTTGAGAGTGCAAGACTACAAATATTTAAGCAACATTTGGCTATTTGATTTGTGTCTAGGAATAGACTTATTGGCAATGTAAATAACCCAAGAATGTCCCGCCAAAAAATCAAAAGAAACAGGAACTTCTTTGATTCAAAAAATATTCTTAAACGTAAAGGAGAAATACATGTTTTGAGTTGGAACAGAAGTATTGTTCACCCAGTTAAATACAACTTAGTAGTGGTTTGAACAAATAATTGTACTATGCCCTCTAGTGGAAGGCTCAAGCATACAAATTTTATGTACTCTAATGGAGGGCTCAAGAATTCAAATCTTATGTACTCTAATGGATGGCTCAAGCATACAAATCTTCCCGGCTTCACTACGTAATGCAAGCTGGTTTGCTTTACTACAAAAAAAAATTCAAAGCTAACAGATCTTTGCCATATTCTTCTAAATATCTGACTTAACACTAGGTGCTTTATAATATGCTGGAACAGTTGCAGGAAAGAACATCTGCCTCACTCCTTCAGCCTTGATGATGGGAAATATTATACCTGCTGCACTCTGGAAAAGACAAAGTTGTTCCATACGAATTATTGAAGATATATACTATATGGAAAAAATGACATAAAAGAAAAAAAAAAAAATATAGCATAAATTTTGAGTAAACAGTTCAAAGTGGGTGGTGACATAAAACAGATTGGAGGCATTAAAACAGAACAACAATAACTTAAAGGAACATAAAAGAGAAGAAAATCTATCTGCATCACTCAGCATTCTACAACAATCATTCAAAGAGAATAGGAAATACGCACCCAAATCAATCTAGCTCCAATCCACAAGCGTTGAGGTGAAGGAAATGGTAGTAGCAGGCGACCAACACCATATATTGCAACAGCAAAGAAATGGAGAACTAAACTTAATGGA
This sequence comes from Quercus ilex subsp. ballota, assembly GCA_032727855.1. Lineage (NCBI taxonomy): Eukaryota > Viridiplantae > Streptophyta > Magnoliopsida > Fagales > Fagaceae > Quercus > Quercus ilex. The sequence goes on from CM064913.1 coordinate 40,473,739, forward strand.
TGAGGGTTCAGAGCAGAGAGCAAAGCAATCGGTCCTCTAGAAAATATTCCTCCCAGGCTTAGATAGTCAAAGCATGCTTGGCGCATCTCCTTCCTTGCCTGATCAGGTGAAGCAGAAAACACCTTATAGAGGGCACCTGCCAGAGTATTTATTGTAGATGCCACTGGCTGCAATAAAGACCATAATCACCATATCATACAACAAGTTAAAAAATGTGAAACATAACAATCCCTGGACATAAAAAGGCTCCTTGATTTCCAAAAATTTTGGAGACAAAGATGATCACAGAAGAAAGCATTCCCAAAATCACTTCTCTCAGAAATAATTAAGCATATTATTTGTAATATCATCTTGACTGTTTTTTTGCCATTCACTAATATGGAATTCTAAAAAACAACAGCTCACCCTTTCTTTTAATAATGATCACTGGCACTTTGCGATCCAATTCTATTTGCAACACACAATCAGAAATTCATATCTGCACCTTATACATTTCAAGATTATAATCTTGCGTTCATGAAAGCTTACCTTGCGCAAGGTGTAAAAGGATTCAAGATATCTGGACAATGAAGCTGCATCATTTAGGTCACGCAATGGCTTAAGAAGATCTCGAAGTACAACAATATCAGATAGGGCCACAGTCATTCCACCACCAGTTAAAGGATGACGCATGTTGAAAGCATCACCCATTAAAAGGGCTCCAGGAGTAGGATGTGGATCTGCTGGCATGCTTCTATTTGGCATAGTTCTAATGTTTCCTTTATCAATTGCTGTCACGAAGGCATCATGAAGCTCAGGTGGAATCTGCAACATAAATTCTCTTGATTAAGGGGCAGGACATATATGTTGCTTTCAAAGCCAAAGTGAAACAAAGATGAAAAATATAGAACACGTAAGTATTGCCAATGCAACTGGGCTATGGACTTGATAATCTAAGATCATATACTGAACAGTATAAGTACCTGTGGAGCTACCGTTGTTTTCAGATATTTGGCCATTTGGCCATTAGCAATAGATGGTAATTTCTGACCGGGTACATCAACCAAACAGCGAACCTCTGTACCACTGATGGGATAAAACAAGATGGGAGAAGGGTCTGCTAAAATAACATGCCCATGATTTGCAAATGGAAGTTGACAGTTTTCCAAGACTAAACCCACAAAACAAGAGGGCACATCTACCTGTTAAACAAAAATAAAATTGTACCATCAATTAGCCTCAGTAGAAAGCATGAATGCAAATGCCAACTGCAAGAAGCAATAGATACATATTATAACTCTCTATATAACCAGAGGCCATTTTCCAATTCATCGAATAACACCAAGCAAACTGCTATAAAGTTTCAAGATAGCAACTTCACCTTGGGGTTGCAAAGAGTGCGGCGCAGATTTGAGAAGCAACCATCACACACAATTGTAAGAGGAGCATAAGCTGTGTGTTCTTGGCCATCCTTTGTTTTGTACTGAACCCCCCTGATAGTCTTATTTTCTTCAAGCAGGGATGTTACTGTACCTTGCTCCAATTTCACACTGAACAGAAGATTGATCATGATAAGGGACAAGAAGATAAAAAATGGCAAATTTTAACAAGCATTAAACTATACTATGATACAGTGAATCTATAAGAAGGCAAGAAAGTATACTTGGAAAGAGTAGCGGCTTTTTCTCTAATCCTTTGTATGAAACGTCCATTGTGGAAGCTCCTCCCGGACACATCTGAATGAAATTTTTCCAAGGGATAAGACAATTTTGTATTTTTTTCTTCCTTGAAGAGAGCGTATCCAAGAACACGCTGAGCATCAATTTCCTCCACGCAATCTGATGTCAAAGCACAATTGTGTCTCATTTCACATACAAAAGGCTAACAAATTCTTTATTGAAACAGAAGTAGTTCTAAAAACCATGTCCAACAATTATCCTTAAGATTTTCCATTCAATGTATTTGAAGGATATTTGTAAACTAGAATTAGGATGTTAACTTTGATACATACCTTCGAGGCCCAATGCAACTAATTTCAGGTATCCCCCAGGCTGCAGCAGTTCACCAACAATTCGATCCGGCTCTGTCAAGTCTCTTTCGATCACTTGAACTCGTCTTCCATCCTGTAATTGGTAACAAAACAAGTTAAAAGAACAAGAAAGTAAGTAAATATTTTTTATATAAAAAAAAATCAACATTTTAGGCTGAATGGTCATAATGGGAAAATTTCCAGCAGGCGTTGTGAGAAAGCGAAACCAAACTGTATCTAAATTTGTATAACAAACTAATATGGACCTAACTCTGCTCATGCTAGTAAATCATGTGGAGTTACACACAATGATGTGTGTACAAGCCAATAAAATTGACTCAAAACTCCACTAATTAATACAGTACATCTTAAAATACGTTCAAGGATTGCACTTGCGTTCAGTCAACCTCATAACCCACCAACCAAACTAAACAGTTTATTTCCCATGACAATTGCTCTTGCGTCATCTGCTTCCACACGCAACCACCACTCCATTATTTAGAAAATAATAATAATATTATATAATTTTTGTAAGAGACATGACAAACAAGCACTTCCCAGAATTCTCTGATTACTTAAGTACAAGTTAAAATTACTTAGAAGTTACAACTTACAAGTCACCGTTAGAAAAAGGATTTCAAAACTGAAAAAAAAAAAAAAAATTTGTGAAGAAATTAAGGATTTTGTTTATAAAAATGTACCTTGCCGAGAGTGTAAGCAAGGGCGGCACCTGCAACACCGGCACCGACGACGATGACGTCGGTGCCGGAGTCGGAGCCATTAACGTGGCGGAACTCTCCGTCGGTGAAGCTGTTGTTGTCGACACATTGTTTTGGAGAATTCTTCTTCTTTAGCTTCCTGTTATTGGCATTGTTATTACGACGAATTATGTAGAGAAGAACAAAGCCGAAGAGGGAGGCAAAGAATATCCAGAGTACGTGCTGATCAATCACAACCATTATCTTCTTTGGAACAAAACAAAGAGACCCAGATGAAGAAGAAGAAGAATGGGTTGGGATCAAAATGAAACCTTTAGTAATTCTCTCTAGCTTTTTTGTGGTGTTGGTTGTTCTTGTGGACCATGTGGGGGTTGAAGTTGATGTTGAGGATTTATTAGCACGGACGAGAGAGATAGTAAGAGGGTGGGGATTGTGTTTGCTTTTATAGAGAGCTATTAAAGCCGAGTGGTGGTGATTTTGATTTTGATATGCAATTGCATATAGGTGTGGATGGGCGAGGGAGAGGCTCATTGTGGAATTTGGACTCTGATTGGGTTTTCGTCTTTTGGATTAACGCCTTCAAATTAAAATTAAGGTCTTTATTCTTTTTACATTGAACCCCAGGGCGTAATTTTGTGAAGGGGTAGGTAATTATTATATAAATGGACAGAACTTATAAACAGCATCTTAGATGCTGTTTTTTAAGTTCTTTCTTTTAAGATTCAGCTACGTTTCTTTTAAGATTCAGTTACGTGGTTACTTAATTAAAACATAGAAAAAATCCACATAATAAAATCTTAAGAGAAGAATATAAAGAACAGTACCTAAGTACTATTCCTAAGTCGTACTCTATATAAATTATTCTATTTTTGTAGAGTTGTCTAGTACTTTATTACAGCGGTCATGAGAAAGGAACTTTCAAGTTGGGTAACTAACTGGACATGAGATGAGACAGACTTCTGTGGCCATTATCAACCCACCGGTGTCTCAAGAAATTTCTAAATTTTGGGGTCCAACAACATTCACATCAGAATCGTATCTTGTTTTCTAAATTAGATTTTTCTCGGCCAATTCTGGTTGAAGGCTTGTATGAATCATTGTTCAAAACTTTACAACTTTTTACAATATTGAATATTGTCTAACTATAGCAAGTCTCACAACAAAACAAAACTATAGCAAGTCTATAATATTAAACCCAATTATTTTATTCCACCTTTTTTAAAATTACAATCTCTTCACACACACACACTCTCTCTCTCAAGAAAACATAAATCAATCTCAAAATCTCTCCCTATTTCGCACTTGGATCTCTCACAAAACAACGACGCTGTGGATGTTGCTGGCCATGGGGTTTCAATGTTGGCAAATTCGTTGGTGTTATTGTTGTGGGGTGCCACGGTGGTCATTGTGGTGGAATTTTTGGCTTAGCCTTTTACCAAAATCAACAAATTTAGTTTATGGGCTTATGAATTTCACAAAAATATGATAAAATATCATTGATGAATGTTTTTTTTTTTTTTTTTGGGGGGGGGGGGGGGGGGGTGTTTAACTTTTAATTTGAGCTGGGGTTGAGTTCTCTCATATTTGTTCTTGTTCATTTCTCTAAAGAAAATATATTATTGTTTTATCTCTGATCTCTTTGGTTGTGGGAAAGGAAAAAAAAATTATTTTAATAGGGACATGTGGGGTCATAAAGCCCAATGATATGCATCCACATTCTGTACTGGGCCTGAAGCCCATGACGAGACCCATAATCGCATATGAAGAAGGCAATGGAAATCATGGCAGCCTAGGAAACCATGCCGAGGACAATATAAAGAGACTTACCGACAAAAATAACCTTCCAAAGTACCTCAGGGAAAAATATAAGCACAGTAAGCAAGCACACTAGAGCATGGCGGTAGAGCGATTCCAGGAAAAGTCGCAGCCTCCACATTAAATGCTCCACAACTAACACTCTAGCTGCATTAAATGTGGAAGTGATACCTGAGCAGTGACTTTTCAGACTCACAGCTACTACCTAAGAGCTTTGGGAGGAAGGTTGATGTGACAAAGATCAACAACAGTAGATCTGACATGCACGTGTATGGTGGAGATCAGTGGCGGCTCCAGGATTATTTTCTAGGGGGTTCAATAAGAAACATAAATTATACAAAATTTTAAACAAAAGATAAATTAAATATATCGACATCACCAAAAAAAATAATAATAAATAAATCTTTAATACATAAAGTTTTACAATTGTCTTCTACGATTTTTTGTATTTTGAAATTATTGCATGATATCTTTATTATCAATCCTACTAGCTACATATGTTTTAATGTACATAGTTAAGCAATCATTCATCAACTAATTTCTCATTTGATTGAATTATTTAAAATTTCTTAAGATTTACATGAGCGTTTTCAAAGGTTTAAGATTAGCAAATTCTACTTTTGTTGTTGGGCTAATTAAAATTTTTTCCTAGATTTTAGATCAAACTGATTTGTTATTGAGATTTTTCTTTGTGTTTAAAAATGTCAAGATATTGTTAAGGTGCTTATATTTAAGTTTATTTCAGTTGAGTTTAAGAGGTTAGGGTGTTCAAATTTTTATTTTAAGTTTCAAAACAGAAAAATAAAATAAAAAATATTATAATCATTTTTTTTTTTTTTGGTTCAATTCAGGGGGTTCATTTGAACCCCCTGGGCTCCAAGTGGAGCCGCCCCTGGTGGAGATGAAGGAGGAAAGTAGTATATAAGGGAGAAAGAGCTCTGAGAAAAAGGATCGGAATTTTGACCAGAAAAACTTTGTAGCAACCTGAGCTAGCTTTGTAACCATTGTTACTGTCAACCAAGAAATAATAAGTGGAAGCTCCTCGAACTAGTGCTAAGAATTGAATTATTTGCCTAAGTCCATATTCTTTGTACTCTTTCTTCCTTTAAATCATAATCAGTCGTTGTTACACTCATCAAAGTCCAATTCTTCTACCTACTCTCTACAAATTTATTGTATTGATCTTGTTGGGCTTGAGTTCACTTATCCATTACTCATAGTGCTCAAACCCAGCCCCCTACAGGACATATTGCAAAATAGAGAATAGGAGATAGAGTGTCAGTTAAAAATTGAGTACTTAGATAAAGTGATTTTTTGACGAGAAAATTTAGACAACAAAATAAAAATACAAAACCGAGAGTGAATGCTCTTATGATTCAATGCATGTGTCATGTTACAAAGAAATGAAGAAATATTCTTTAAAATTCCTTTTATTCCTCTTCTTTCCTTTGTCATTTTTCTTTCTCAAACAGTGTTAGGTGTTGTATGTTACATTTTAATTAATAAACTAGCCGCAAACCCGCGCGTTACGCGTATAATTATTTTTATGGTGGTTTTATTAATTATTTTTTTTTACAATTTAAACTAATCTAATAATGAGTAATGTATTTCGTAATTATATTTTTATTTATTATAGGAACAATTATAAATGTAATATAGGAACAATCCAAAACACCAAAAAAACGTAAACTAAAAAAAATTAATAAAACTTAACAATGATTAATTGAACCAATATTAGGATAAAATTTTGTTTTTGATAATCTATTAAGGTTATTTTCTTTGTAGGAATTATAATTTTGGCCACCCAAAACATATTATCAAATAAAAAATTATTAGCAAAATCTAAGAATTAAATTTCTATACATGCATTGTTATAAAATAATAATAATTAAAATAAAATTGCAAAAGTTAAAATTTGTCACCTATCCGATTATTTTCATTTTGCTGACCTTTGTTTTTCTTTAAATGAATGACATTATAGAGTACTTCTAATACAACTATTAAGAGTACTTTGTCTAGTACAAAGGATTAGAAAATAAATAAAAATTAGTAAAGTCTCATAGTTTAACATCTAAATTGAGTAGTATAAAAAATCATGCTATGTAACAAAATAAATACCAAATTATCCAAATTATGCTATGTAATAGAATAATATTATATATTTATATGCTATATTTAATTCTTTAGAACTCAATAGGATAACATTTAACAATCAAAGAGAATAAAAAAAAAAAACAATTTAAAAAACAAAACTAAATCGCATTAACCCAAAATAGAGTTTTAAAGAATATAAAAAATTATCAACCTAAAGTAGAGATGCAAGAAAAATAAAAATATCCACCAAAAATTTTAGGGAGAGAGAGAGAGAGAGAGAGAGAAGGAGAGAGAGAGAGAACCATTTTTTGTGAGGGAAAACTATGCACATAATAGAAGAGATAGTGACAAATTTATAGTAAGAGGGTGTGAATAAGAAAAGACAAAAATAAAGGAAGATGAAGGAAAAGATGAAGAATGATATTAATGTAGAGGATAGTGGGGAGATGAAAAGGTAAGAGAGGGAGAAAGATTGAATAAGTATTGGGAAGATGAAATGGTAAGGGAGAGAGAAAGGTTGGAGAAGTTTAAATATAAAAAAATAAATGTTAAAAACTTATAGGAAAATTGAAAAAAAAAAAAAACCCTAAAGCTTGAAAGGCTTCAACATTTTTTTTTTTTAAATGACGTGGCAGCTGATGTGGCGCAACGTGAGAGTAGCAGTATTAAACGCTACGCTTTAGCTTTTAGTAATATATAGATATAGATTAAGCTAACTTATTTTTTAAGATACAATTTTAAAGTCTTACTTTTTGTGTTTTCAAAAAAGAAGTCTTACTTTTTGTAAGTTCTCTCTCTCTCTCTCTCTCTCTCTCTCTCTATATATATATATATATATATTGTAGTGGGTAAAAATATGGTGGGGTTGACTTTCCTACAATAAATTTGTTATTTGAAGGAAGCTCTGCTGAAACTAAGTACATCATGAGACATTAGGAGGATTTCCTCAGTAAAAGGTATCTGAAAGTGTTCGAGTATGTACCTAATAGAATAAAAAAGTATGTATCCAATAGGATCAAAGAATGTGTACCTAGAAATGTCAAAGAGAGTCCTTGGTCTAATGCACCTCGGCTAAGTTAGAGGGAGTACCTATGAGGGTCTGAGAGAGTGCTCCAAAAAGTCTCCTTGGCCAAAGGGAGTCCTCGGCCTAATGCACCTCGCCAAGTCAAAAGAGTACCTAGGAAGGTCTGAGAGAGTGCTCCGAAAAGTTTCATCAGCCAAAGGGAGTCCTCAGCATAATGCACCTTGGCCAAGTTAGAGGGAGTACCTAGGAAGGTCTGAGAGAGTGCTCCGGAAAGTCTCCTCTGCCAAAGGGAGTCCTCTGCCTAATGCACCTAGGCCAAGTTGCCAAGTCAGAGGAGCACCTAGGAAGGTTTGAGAAAGTGCTCTGGAAAGTCTTCTCTGCCAAAGGGAGTCCTCGACCTAATGCACCTCGGCCAAGTCAGAGGAGTACCTAGGAAGGTTTGAGAAAGTGCTTCGAAAAGTCTCCTCAGCCAAAGGGAGTCCTCGGCCTAATGCACATCAGCCAAGTTAGAGGGAGTACCTATGAAGGTTTGAGAGAATGCTCCAGAAAGTCTCTTAGGCTTGGGTTCTTGGAGGGATGGAGCTAGAATCACTCTAGCTTAAGTCTTTAAGAGCAACAATTGAGAAAACTTGAAGGAATTCACTGTCTTTGCTGTTGGGCCCGTGGTCAATTTACGCTTAATGTACAGAACATGTGTCACTATGCATGGCTCTTTAGTATTACATATGCCTTATTTTAATTGGTTAAAATGTGGTTAAGGGAAGATTGTAGTTGCATTCACTTTGTTTAAAAATGGGACCCCCCTACACACGCACACATATATATATTGGTGAGTTTAGTATCGGCTTTAAGTTTTTAACTTTTATGTACAACTTTTTAAAACCTTACTTTTTCCTTCCACTTTTTTTTTTTTTTTTTTTTTTCACTTTTTCAAAATTTGCAAGGTACAAGTATGTTCTAGCATACTTTCATCAAAAAGTTTTTAGGAAAAGCTAAATAAACTGTTCCTAAACGAACACAAAACTAGCTTATTTTTATCTTCATGTGGGAAATTGCCTGACACCTCCATCTTGTATTTATTTTTTAAAGCAGTTTTCTTTGTTTTATTGCTGAAAGAATAGTTTATTTATCTTACTCCCCCCGTCCCACTTTTTTTGTCATGTTTGAAAAGTCAAACTTTTTTAAGGGAATATTATTTATGGTATTGTCTACATTTTAAAAATGTATAAGTTTTCAAAACTACCCTTAAAAAAATTTATCAAAAAATTGAATTAGTAAATTAATAGGGGGATAATAGGAACATTAGTAAATTAATGACTTTTATTTTTAGAAACAGGGCAATATTTTGGGATATCTTAAAATGGAATAGAGGACAAAAAAGTGGGACGGAGGGAGTATTATGTTCCATTTGTTTAGGTTGAAACGGTTCATATTATTTTGTGCTTGCTATTTCAAAAAATGCAAGTCAATGGTAAGAAAAATTAATAGAGCATCAATTTTTTTTTTTTTTTTTTTTGAAGAGCAAAAAACATTTTTCCAGAACACCACATATACTTTACAAACCATTGCAAAATAGACTACACATCACAAAGAACTCTCCCAATAATAATTTCTCCTTTTGTCCCCTCCCCTCTTTCACATCATTATTTATCTATTACTAGTCAAGGCAGCACGTGCAAGGCACGTGCTAGCCATGGGAAAAAAAAGTAGTGATTAGGACTAATTTTAGATTTTATTTATATCACAAAATAAAAATATAAATCATTTGATTTTTAAAATACATAGAGAGTAACATTAATCAAAAGAGACATTAATTTTTAGAATTTTAATAGTTATGTCATAAAAAGTTAATCTCAATTGTATAAGATCGTGACAAATCCCAGTCCAATATTTTATTATTTTATTTTAACCTATAACTTACACCTCAATAATTGTGAATATATTGTAATAACAACAAAATGTCATGACATTTTTAGTTATGCTAGATCTCGGTATAATATTTTATTATTTTATATTGGCTCATAAGGAATTGACACATGCGTTATAACATTTTTAAAATATATCTATGTATACATTGTACTTAATTACAATGTAAATTTATATTGTAGACACAAAAAAATTGACAAATTTCGTACACATTTACAAACTTTGTACAATATTTACCATTTTTTGTGCAAATGTGTATAATATTAACCACTTTTGTGTATTTACAATGTAAACTTGCATTGTAAGTACAAAGTAAACATATAAAGATCTTAAAAAATAAAAAACAAAAACAAAAACAAAGCTCAAGCCAACTGGCATACTTGAAGGGGGAAAAAAAGAAAAGAGAAAGTGCACCTCACTAATTGAATAACCCAAAAAAATACTATTCATGAGCCTTTGACTCTTTTTATATAGTTAATAGATATGCCAGCTTAAATATTTAAAAGAAAAAAAAAAACACAAACCGATAAATGGAAAAAAAAAAAAAAAAAACCTTTAGGCACTGTATAAATTAATGTTAAAATGTTGTGGACTGAGCATTTTTTTATTTGATGTATAAGAAATTGAGATCTCAACAATTATGAAAACATTGTGATAACAATAAGAGATGTAACATTTTCTCAAAACATTTATTTTTAGTTATAGTTGGCCACAGTCTTATATTTTATTATTTTATTTCGACTTATAAGAAATTGCACGACAATAATTGTGAAAATATTATGAAATTTGTTGTGTCAGAATAATAATATATAAACCAGCTTACGTAAATATTTAAAAGAAAAAAAAAAACCGATTACTGAAAAAAAAAAAAAAAAAAAAAAAAAAAAAAAAAAAAAAAACATTTTAGGCACTATAGCTACCATGCCAGTTGAATAAACCAAAAACACTACACAATAAGTGTAGTAACATTTTCTCAAAACATTTATTTTTAGTTGTGGTTAGTCACAGTCTCATATTTTATTATTTTATTTTGGTTTGTAAGAAATTGACACGTCAATAATTGTGAAAATATTGTGAAATTTGTTGTATTAGTATAACAATATATATACCAGCTTACATAAACATTTAAAAGAAAAAAAAAACACAAACTGATTACTAAAAAACAAAAAACTTTTGGCACTGTAGCTACCGTGCCAATTGAATAAACCAAAAGCACTTTACAATAAGTGTTGTAATATTTTCTCAAAATGTTTATTTTTAGTTGTGGCTGGTCACAGTCTCATATTTTATTATTTTATTTCGACTTATAAGAAATTGACATGTCAATAATTGTGAAAATATTGTAAAATTTGTTGTGTTAATATAACAATATATAGACCAACTTACATAAATATTTAAAAGAAAAGAAAAACACAAACCGATTACTGAAAAAAAAAAAAAAATTAGGCATTGTAGCTACCATGCTAGTTGAATAAACTAAAAGTACTGCACAATAAGTGTTGTAACATTTTCCCAAAACATTTATTTTTAGTTGTGATTGGCCACAGTCTCATATTTTATTATTTTATTTCGACTTTTAAGAAATTGACACGTCAATAATTGTGAAAATATTGTGAAATTTGTTGTGTCAGTATAACAATATATATACCAGCTTACATAAATATTTAAAAGAAAAAAAAAAAACACAAACCGATTACTAAAAAAAAAAAAAAAACTTGAGGCACTTTAGCTACCGTGTCAGTTCAATAAACCAAAAGCATTGCACAATAAGTGTTGTAACATTTTCTCAAAACATTTATTTTTAGTTATGATTAGTCAGTCTTATATTTTATTATTTTATTTCAACTTATAAGAAATTGACATGTCAATAATTGTGAAATTTGTTGTGTCAGTATAACAATATATATACCAGCTTACATAAATATTTAAAAGGAAAAAGGAAAAAAAAAAACAGATTATTGAAAAGAAAAAAAAAAAAAAAAAACTGTAGCTACAGTGCCACTTGGCACTGTGTTTACTGTTCAAAACTTGGGGAAAAAAAAGTGGCTCTCGAAACCAAAACACTGTAGCTACAGTGATTTAGCGCATTCGTGCTTTTATATATATATATATATATATATATATTTTCAGTTGTGGTTGGTCACAGTTTCATATTTTATTATTTTATTTTAACTTATAAGAAATTGACATCTGTGAAAATATTATGAAATTTGTTGTGTCAGTATAACAATATATATAAAAGGAAAAAAAAAAGTACAAATAGAAGACTAAAAAAAAAAAAAAAATCTAGCTACTGTAACTACAATGCCACTTGGATCGGTAGCTATTGTTCAAAACTAAAAAAAAAAAAGACAAAGTGGCTCACCAAAATGACACTGTAGATGAACAGTGCAAACTGTAGCGGCATTGTCCCTTTTCACAAAACATTTATTTTTAGTTGTGGTTGGTCACAATTTCATATTTTATTATTTTATTTTAACTTATAAGAAATTGACACTTCAATAATTGTAAAAATATTGTGAAATTTGTTGTGTTGGTACAAAAATATATATAAAAGGAAAAAAAATAGAAACGAAATATTGAAAAAGAAAAAAAAAAAAAAAAAGGTGCCTTACCAAAGCACTGTTGTCGCTACAGTGCTTGCACAGTGCAAACACACTGAGTGCACAGTACCGAAGCACTGTAGCGGCATAGCCGCTTTTTATATAAGGATAATTACACTTTATCCACTTGTGGTTTGCCTCTAATTCTATGTGCCTACCCGTGGTTTCAATTTTGACACTTTACCCACCTGAAGTTACTGCCGTTTATGCTCCGTAACCCACCTCTGTTAAAAAATAAGGGTAAATAAGTCTTTTTACTCTCATTTTATATCTCTCTCCTCCCAAAATAAGAAAAACAAAAAAAAAAAAAAAAAAAAAAACAAGAGAAAAACAAGATTAAAATATGGTATTAGTTTCTCACCCTTCACAAACATGAAGAACACATAAACATGAAGAACATGCATCCAGAAAACTTAAACCTAGAACATGGAGAACAGGCATATATACAATCTCAGGAACTTAAGAACATGAAGAACATGAAGAACAGGCATATATACAATCCCAGGAACTTAAGAACAAATGAATTCAAACCCAAACATATATTTGAAACCCCAATTTCAAATCCAGACATATATTTCAAGACTTCTCAAACCCAGAAAAATTAAACTTAAATCAAGCAAACCACAGATCTCAATCCCAAGACCCACGGCGAGCTGCTACCCACAGCCCCACGAACCTAGGTCCATCCGCAGCACCACGACCCCACACTGATGTCCACCGTGACAACCCAAAATCTCAGATCAACCACCACCAAAACCCAAATCACAACCTATACGTCACGCTACTCAAAACCCAGACCCAAATCAGTGATGCTCCTCCTCCTCCACAAATCAAAACCCAAACCCATAGATTGGCTTCGCCGACGACGGATCGGAGATGTTGGAGGTGGGTATGGAGTGGGCAGAGGTGAAAGAAGAGAAGAAAAGGGAGAAAACTCACCGGACTGGTGTCAGAGTGTGGGGTGGAATTGCGTCGGAGTGTAGGTGGATGTCGGACCTTCGACGAAGTGTGGGGTGGAGCTGCGTCTCTCTGTAGTCGGTGCGTGGGGGTGGAGCTAAGGTGAGCTTAAGGATGAGTTTCAGGGAAGTGTGTGAGGAGTGTGTGAGAGAAGTGTGTGAGGAGTGACCAATCCGGAAAATGGAAATTCAAGTGTCATTGTAGCATCTAATTTCTTGTTTAATTCAAGTGAGAGTGCGTGGGAGAGGTGTGTTTGATATGATTTCTTGTTGGATTTTTTGACGAAACTTGTTAGAGTAACGGAAAAATTAGAGGTGGGTTACGAAGCATAAACGGCAGTAACCTCAGGTAGGTAAAAAGTCAAAATTGAAACCACGGGTAGGCACATAAAATTAGAGGCAAACCACATGTGGGTAAAGAGTAATTATCCCTTTTATATATAAGAATTGTTGTTGACCAATTACTACCTGACCATTGACTTTTGTGTTGATTTCAAAATTGTGATTTGTTTATCAATTTAAGGCTCCCATATGGCCTAGAAAATTGATAGTTTTTCCCTACCTCTTTGGGTTCAGTTTTGTGAATATAAGTTTTTATTTATATAATTGTTTGGAATAATAAAAAATATTAAATAAATTTTAATACAAACCAAACAACATATAATTTGTTATGGTTTTAATTTTAAAGTCGCAGCCAAATACAAGAAAACTAGTGGTTTCTTAAAAATTCCATGAAAACATATGAAGTATATCAAACTTTTTTTATTTTATTTAGAGTAATCCTAGGTATACAACTCCCTCCCCCCCCCCCCCCCCCCCCCCCCCCTCCGCCCAATAATTTGCTTATAAGGGGCAAGTTGTAAATTAGTGCAATATCTCTTTCACTTGATTAATTGAGTTTTTTTTTTTTTTTTTTATTTAAAAAAAAAAATTGATAAGCTTTTGCTAGGAAGTCACACAACTTTTAGTTAAAGAGATATTTGCTTATGGGTTCAGTTAACAGGTGCCTTAAGAAATTTGTTAAAGTTTAATTTTTTATTGCAATCACGTGGAGTTAGCAACCAGAAAAGGCTTGAGGTATTAGCAACAATTTTCTAGTCATGTGGGGCATTTCTTTGTAACAAGCTTAAGAAATTGACCGAGAACTGGGTATTAGTGCCTACATAATTGGTTGCTTGCTTACCAAGCCATCTTGGCAAGCTACCCAAGTTCGATTATTATTCTTGATTTTACTTATTATTTTAAAACTACTCACTATCAAAATGAAATATGATCGAGTATCCCACATACGAGAAAGGGTCACAAATAGAGTTGAACCAAGTAAAATTGCAAAGACATAATGATAGTAGAGCCAGGACATCCTTGCCCTCCAAACCGAACATGAAAAAAAGGGATCATCGGGGTGGACTCATCGACTTCACGCCACGTGACGACAATAGGTATATCATGTGTACTACTAAGTCTTGTTGAGGCTATTACTCAAACCATTCACCAAGTGAAGCAATTTGAGGATTTCTACCATTAAGCCACATTTCTGCAGTGGTAGGCCCAATGAGTAATTGGAACTATACATACCCATCACTAATCTATATATTACTAAAAGCTGAAGCATAGAGTTTAATGATGCTGCTCTCATGTTGCGCCACATCAGCTGTCACGTCAAATTTTTATTTTAAAATATAATTTGTCCTCCAATTTTAAAATTATTTTTACAATTTTTAGCCCTATAAATACAACCCATTGCTTAATTATTTACTTCCACTATCACCCTATAATAAATCCAACCCACTACTTATTTATATACTTCCACTATCACTCTATAATAAATCTGTATAATTAATCTAGCCCACCTCTTATTTATTTAATTCCACTATCAAGTCCAATCCAAAACCTTTTCAGTTCAGATTTAGGATTTTGTGTGAGCCTTTTCAGCTTAAAGGGGAAAAAAAATCCTTTTTTTTTTTCCAATTTTCCTATAATTGTTTTTAACATTTATTTTGTTAATATTTACATTTCTCCAACCTTTCTCTCTCCCTTACCATTTCATCTCCCCACTACTTCTTCAATCTTTCTCCTTCCCTTACCTTTTCATCTTCCCACTACCCTCTACATTAATATCATTCTTCCTCTTTCCTTTCATCTTCCTTTATTTTTGTCTTTTCTTATTTACACCCTCTTACTATAAATTTGTCACTATCTCTTCTATTCTATATATAGTTTTTCCTCACAAAAAAAAGGGTACTCTCTCTCTCTCTCTAAATTTTTTGGTGGATTTTTTTTATTTTTATTGCATCTCTACTTTGGGTTGATAATTTTTTATATTCTTTAAAACTCTATTTTGGGTTAATGCGATTTAGTTTTGTTTTTTAAATTGTTGTTGTTGTTTTTTATTTTATTTTTTATTCTCTTTGATTGTTAAATGTCATCCTATTGCGATCTAAAGAATTAAATATAGCGTATAAAAATATAATATTATTCTATTACATAGCATGATTTGGATAATTTGATATTTATTCTGTTACATAGCATGATTTTTTATAGTGCTCAATTAGGATGTTAAACTATGAGACTTTACTAATTTTTGTTTATTTTCTAATCCTTTGTGGTGGACAAAGTACATTTTATAGTTATATTAGAAGTACTCAATAATGCTATTCATTTAAAGAAAAGCAAAGGTTAGCCAAACGAAAATAATCGGATAGGTGACAAATTGCAAAAGTTAAAATTTGTATATATACAATAATTGTTTATTTGATAATATGTTTTGGGTGGCCGAAATTATAATTTCTACAAAGAAAATAACCTTAATGGATTATCAAAAACAAAATTTTATCCTAATATTGGTTCAATTAATCATTATTAAGTTTTATTAATTTTTTTTAGTTTACATTTTTTTGGTGTTTTAGATTGTTCCTATGTTACATTTATGATTGTTCTTATAATAAATAAAAATATAATTACAAAACACATTACTCATTATTAGATTAGTTTAAATTGTAAAAAAAAAAATTTTAATAAAACCACCATAAAATAATTATCACTTGCAACGCACGGGTTCGCGGCTAGTATCACCTATAATGGCTTAATCATTATCAGAACAAGCAACGTCAAAAATCATATTATATATAATAAAAGTTGGGCTTAGATGTCATGGTTGCGCCATGTGACTTCACCAAATTGCAAAAAATTTATTAAATTTTTAGATTTTTAAAGAACTAAAAAGGAATAATATACTACCAGGATTCTAATTCATTCTTATCATTAAATAAAATTAGATTAACATTATTTTTTTATTTGTTAGAATATATTTCTTAAATTAAGGGATAATATTTAACATACAAAAATTTAATTTATATAATATTTATCATCTAATTAACATTATTACTTTTATTTGTTAGGATATATTTCTTAAATTAGGGGATAATATTTAACATACAAAAATTTAATTTAGATAATATTTATCATCTAAATTTTCACAATTTTAATATTATTAAATTAATATTATTTTATCAAAATATCAAGTTACAAAACTTGATTATTAAGGGATAAGCACAATCTAAATTCTTCAAGAGGTGATTAATATAAATTTATCCCAAGAAACAGTATATATCTCCAATAATTTGATAATCTCTATCTATTCCAAAAAACAGTATATATCTCCATTATTTTGATAATTTTTACATTGATGATATTTAAAATATATATATATATATATATATATATGTAGGGACTCAATCTGTAAGGACCCTCTAAAATTAGGAGGAAAATAATTCTGTAGGTCCCAAACAATATATTTCTAGAGAGTGGGTTGAAGAAATTAGCCCTTGCAGGCAAACGGAACCCAACCATGAACCCATCACCATTGAAGGCCAGTGCACTTAAATTCCTTCTCAAAGTTGCTCATCGGCATTGGTCCGAGGAGCTTCCTTTCTTTTTCTTTTTTTTCTCCCCTTTCCTGTTCTATTGGTCCCTCTTATATAGTCCTCTTTCTCCCCTCTCTCTCTTCCATCTGTTGATCATCCATGCGTTTTCCCTCTGACTGTCTGTCCCATCAACAACACTATCAGTACTCAAGTAATTCACAATAATCAAGGTTGCCCTGTCCAAGAGTCACATCTCTATTAGTGCGGCCAGAGGGTTAGGTGAGCGCATTTAGTGCGAAGGTGACAACCTGTCCTGGGCCCGTTTCTCCATCTGAGGCTAGTCTCGGTCCGCCAAGGACAGGGTTATCCTCGGCAGGGGTTTTTAAAGTGTAGGCTCCCACGCATCTTCCTCGGACGAGCCTTCTTCTTCGGCATGGGCCATGGGCCGGAAGTAAAGTGGGCCGAGGTTACCAAGCCCTCGGGCCCCACAATATATATATATATATATATATATCAAAATTCCTTATAACTATCAACCACGTTCTCGGTCTTAGAATTAATGATTAAATATTGTTAGAATTAATAGATCATTTTTAACAACTTTCTAATTTAATTTTTATGTTACATCAAATTATCAAGATATTCTACACATGTATTCTTGAATTATCAACTTTAATTTTAATTTATAATATTATCAAGATTATATTAATTTTAGATTTATCAATTGTTTAGTACTTTTTTTTTAAATAATTATCAATTTAAAATTCAATTTGAAATTATCAATTTAATTTAGTTTTAGGAAGAAATCTTACCCCTTATTTTAGTGAGATAATTATTTACACTTGATAATTTTTTCTTTTATCTTTTTTGAATCTATTAAAATATATAATTATTTATATATTTATTTTATAAACTTTTTTCATAAAACCGTGCAACGCACGGGCCTATAGCTAGTATGAAATAAAGATGTGAAGATTTAAGTATCACTATATTTATTGATACGGTATTCTGCCCTCCCCAGAACCCAAAAAGAAGTAAATTATGTCATTTGTACAGTACAAGACATCAGGGGAATGGACCTCAAACCAGCTGCACTGCTGGTATGGTACACATTTCTCCACATTTCTAATTCTGGTTCACAAATGTTGTATCGCCTAGCCAGTCAAGCACCTCAAGCTACAAGCAATGCGCATTTATCATGCAATGCAAGACCCTGATGGTTGGATGGTTGGTTTAAAATTTTAAATAGATTAACGCAGCATAACTAGGCAACAAATCCAGTTAAGTTAGGAACTGACACTCATATAAATTACTGAAACCTAAACACCATGCTAATTGCTCACACACACCTTATGACAAGCCTAATTTTTGTCCTAACGAAACCATCTCCCATCCAGTTGATGAGATTGTCATCGTTGCCGTCGTTGATATCCGAATAAAAGCATATTTTGAGCGTGCAAGGCTGCAAGCTAAAAATATTTGAGAAACATTTGACCATTTGGTTTGGAATTTGGAGTGGGTCTAGGAGGAGACTTATTGGTAGTGTAAATAACTCAAGAATGTCCCGCCAAAAATCAAAAGAAACAGGAACTTCTTTGGTTCGAAATATATTCATAAATGTTGGAGTAAAATACATGTTTTGAGTTGGAACAGAAGTATTGTTCACCCAGATAAATACACCTAAGTATTTATCTAAACAAATAAATGATTGTACTATGCCCTCTAGTGGAAGGCTCAAGCATACAAATTTTATATACTCTAATGGAGGGCTCAAGAATTCAAATCTTATGTACTCTAATGGAGAGCTCAGGCATACAAATCTTCCCAGCTTCACTACGTAATGCAAGCTGGTTTGCTTTACTACAACAAATTCAAAGCTAACAGATCTTTGCCATATTCTTCTAATATCTGACTTAACACTGGGAGCTCTATAATATGCTGGAACAGTTGCAGGGAAGAACATCTGCCTCACTCCTTCTGCCATGATGATGGGAAATATTATACCTACTGCGCTCTGGAAAGGACAAAGTTGTTCCATACGAATTATTGAAGAAAAATGGACAAAATGACATAAAAGGAAAAAAAAGAAGATAAAAATAGAATATATTTTGAGTAGAAAGTCCAACGTGGGTGGTGACATAAAACATATTGGAGGCATTAAATTTAAAACAGAACAACAGTAACTTAAAGGAACATAAAAGAGAAGAAAAACTATCTGCATGACTCAGCATTCTACAACAATCATACAAAGTGAATGGGAAATACACACCCAATCAATCTAGCTCCAATCCACAAGCGTTGAGGCGAAGGAAATGGTAGTAGCAGGCGACCAACACCATATATTGCCACAGCAAAGAAATGGAGAACTAAACTTAATGGACGAGGGTTCAGACCAGAGAGCAAAGCAACTGGTCCTGTAGAAATTATTCCTCCAAGGCTTAAATAGTCAAAGCATGCTTGGCGAATCTCCTTCCTTGCCTGATCAGGTGAAGCAGAAAACACCTTATGCAGGGCACCTGCCAGAGTATTTATTGTAGACGCCACTGGCTGCAATAAAAACCATATCATACAACAAGTTATACAATATGAAACATAACAATCCCTAGACATAAAAAGGCTCGTTAATTTCCAAAAATTTTGGAGCCAATGATGATCACAGAAGAAAGCAATCCCAAAATCACATCCGTCAGAAATAATTAAGCATACTATTTGTAATATCATATTGACTATTTTTTGTCATTCACTAATATGGAATTCTAAACAAATAACAGCTCACCCTTTCTTTTAATAAGGATCACTGGCACTTTCCGATTCAATTCTATTTGCACCACCTACAATCAGAAATTCATATCTGCCCCTTATACATTTTAAGATTATATTCTTGCTTTCTAGAAAGCTTACCTTGCGCAAGGTCTAAAAGGATTCAAGATATCTGGACAATGAAGCCGCATCATTTAGGTCACGCAATGACTTAAGAAGATCTCGAAGTACAACAATATCAGATAGGGCCACAGTCATTCCACCACCAGTTAAAGATGACGCATGTTGAAAGCATCACCCATTAAAAGGGCTCCAGGAGTAGGATGTGGATCTGCTGGCAAGCTTCTGTTTGGCATAGTTCTAACGTTTCCTTTATCAACTGCTGACACAAAGGCATCACAAAGCTCAGGTGGAATCTGCCACATAAATTCTCTTGATTAAGGTGCAGGACATATATGTTGCTTTAAAGCCAAAGTGAAACAAAGATGAAAAAAATAAAGAACACATAAGTATTGTCAATGCAACTGGTCTATGGACTTGATAATCTAAGACCATATACTGAACAGAATAAGTACCTGTGGAGCCACCATTGTTTTCAAATATTTGGCCATTTCACCATTAGCATTAGAAGGTAATTTCTGACCGGGTACGTCAACCAAACAGTGAACCTCTGTACTACTGATGGGATAAAACAAGATGGGAGAAGGGTCTGCTAAAATAACATGCCCTTGATTTGCAAATGGAAGTTGACAGTTTTCCAAGACTAAACCCACAAAACAAGAGGGCACATCTACCTGTTAAACAAAAATAAAATTGTACTATCAGTGAGCCTCAGTAGAACGCATGAGTGCAAATGCCAACTGCAAGAAGCAATAGATACAGGTTATAATTGTTTATATAACCAGAGGCCATTTTCCAATTCATCAAATAACACCAAGCAAATTGTTAATAAGTTTCAAGATAACAACTTCACCTTGGGGTTGCAAAGAGCACGGCGCAGATTTGAGAAGCAACCTTCACACACAATTGTAAGAGGAGCATAAGCTGTGTGTTCTTGGCCATCCTTTGTTTTGTATTGAACCCCCCTAATGTTCCTATTTTCTTCAAGCAGGGATGTTACTGTACCTTGCTCCAATTTCATACTGAACAGAAGATTGATCATGAAAAGGGACAAGAAAATATAAAATGGCAAATTTTAACAGGCATTAAACTAGACTATGATACAGTGAATCTATAAGAAGGCAAGAAAGTATACGTGGAAAGAGTAGCGGCTTTTTCTCTCATCCTTTGTATGAAACGTCCATTGTGGAAGCTCCTCCCGGACACATCTGAATGAAATTTTTCCAAGGGATAAGACAATTAAGTATTTTTCCCTTCCTTGAAGAGAGCGTGTCCAAACACACGTTGAGCATCAATTTCCTCCACGCAATCTGATGTCAAAGCGCAATTGTGTCACATTTCACATACAAATGGCTAACAAATTCTTTATCGAAATAGAAGTAGTTCTAAAATCATGTCCAACAATTATTCTTAAGATTTTCCATTCAATGTATTTATTTGAAGGAGATTTGTCAACTAGAATTAGGATGTAAACTTTGATACATACTTTCAAGGCCCAATTCAACTAATTTCAGGTATCCCCCAGGCTGCAGCAGTTCACCAACAATTCGGTCTGGCTCTGTCAAGTCTCTTTCGATCACATGAACTCGTCTTCCACCTGCAATGGGCAACAAAACAAGTTACATGAAGTAGAAGAATAAGAAAGTAAGGAAGTAAAAAATTAAAAGATAAGACATTTTAGGCTGAATGGACATAAGGGGCAAAATTCCCGCAGAAGCATGGTGAGAAACAGAGAAAGTGAAACCAAACTGTATCTAAATTTGTATAACAAACAGCCACGGCTTCAGGAATATTTTCAGGGTGATCATTAAAAAACTTAAATTATACAAAATTTAATTAAAAGAGAATTTCATATGTTGACCCCAAAAAAACACACACACTCATACAAATACATAAAGTCTTACAATTTATTTCTACAAATTTTTTGTAAGGTTGAATTTATTCAATCATATGTTGGTTTTATTTTGTACCAAATTTGCTTGTATTTTAGCAATTAGATACCCTGTATTTAGGTGGGAATTATGTAAAGGTTGTATATGAGAGAGTGTGAAGAAACTCAAGTGTGTGTGCATTAGAGGATTCTCGCAATTGGATCTCGTGAGTGACTCGTGACTAGCAACTTGCCAAAATGCCACACATGTAAAGCATGTAGGAAGCTGAAAGGTTACGATAGTTGGAGCACTATAAGACAAAAAGTACAGTCTAGCCTGACAGTTATCTCGTGACTCAAACTCGCAACTTGTCCCACTCACGAGAATGGGTCGCCAGAATGCCCTGTTATGCAAAAAAAAGACTTTTCACATTCCTCACGTACACTACTATAAATACATTTATATCCATGAAATGTAGAGAGCTTCTAGAGAGAATTTTGAGAAAAAAACTCTAGAGAAAAACAAGATTGACTCATCCACAATCTTTGATATTTGATTCTTCAAATTTCTCTACTCTTACCCTCTCTATTGACATACCCTTGAGAGATACATTTGCCAAATTCTTATCTCACCATACCCATATCAATGAGGACGTATTTTGGTGCTCGGGAAGTAATTCGAAGATGACTAATTTACTTGGTTGATGCAATGGGCTTATTGCGGGATCCGGGAAGCTAAAGAAGACATGGTTAGGCTTAACCCTGTTGGAGCAAGAAGCTTGGAGGGCTTAAGTGCATTGGGTAGATTAGGCTTGGAGGGTCTTCTGCTATTCATGTATCCTAACTTTATTCTTTAGTGGATCATTTGACCGCTTAGAGGGCGGCGGAGAGGTTTTTCGCCGAGTTCTTCAGTTTCCTCTTCGATAACACGTGCCGATTTATTTTTGTGTTTGCATCTCTCTTCCCTTACTCTTTACCTTTTAATTGTTGCTGTGTTTGTGATTAATTATGGTTTAGAGTGTTTTACCAATTTGGATATAGTTTATATTCATCATTCCGCATATATATTGTTTGTGTATATGCTTGTGTTGGTATTGTTGAAATTGGGGGTTTAAACATTCATTAGTGTTTTACACACTAATTGAACATTCATTTTTTTATTTAAAATTTTTGCATGATAGCCTCATTATCAATGTTGCAAGTTATATTTCTATCAAAATTTTAGTTAGATAAAAATTTTCTTGGGATTTTTCTTTTGGTTTGTAAGAACGTAATATATTGTTAAGAGAACTAAAGTTTAAAGACAAAATTTGGATAGAAACTTAATTATATCCTAATAAGGCTACAACTCTCATTAAATAAATTAACATGGTCAATTTTGAAAATTTAGAGCCCATTTGGTAAGAGATTTCTAGTAACGTTGTTTAAGTTTTGTGGAAATACATGTGGGTAAAAAAATGTGTAGAAATAAAATTGTGTAGAAATACGTGTTGTGGTGTTTAAACAACAATTTTTGTTGTTTAAATACCGTTACCAAACGGGGCATAATTGTTGAATTGCATGTTCTTTTGATCCATAAATTTATTTTTTATGTATAATTTTAGACTACAAAAACTCGAAATTTAAAGATTTGATTGATGACATAGTTATTAATCTTTGATCTTCTTGAAATTTTGCAAATATGGAGGATATAAGAAGAAAATGTATCTATTTGTAAATTTGTCAAAATTCACGTACAATAAAAAAAAAAAATATTGAGTTGAGTTATAACCTTAGTTTACAACCAAGTTTGTTACCAAATTTTAATTATGTTGGGCCTAAAAAAATTTAGGGTGGTCACAAATATTTTTTAATGATTAAAAAATCATAAATTTTTAAAATATATATATATAAATCAGGACCACCCAGAACTAAACATAGAGTTGCAGTGATAACATACAATATGGACCTAACTCTGCCCATGCTAGTAAATCATGTGGAGTTACACACGATGATGCGTGTGTAAGCCAACAAAATTGACTTAAACTCCATTACTCAGAACACTTTTAAGAATTGCACTTGCGTCCAGTCAACCTCATTGCGCCACCTACCAATCTAAACGGTTTTTTTCCCGTGAGAATTGCAAATGCAACCACCACTCCAGAATTTCATAGAAGATCTTTTAACAAAAATAAATAATATTAGGGTTTGGTTAGTGTATGTCCTTAGGACATACATTTATCATTTATTTTAAGAAATGTTTTATGAGAAATTGAAAAAATTGTTAAAAAAGCTAGTTACTTTTTCAATTTTTCATAAAACGTTTCTTAAAATAGTTTAAGAAGGAATGTTTTCGCTAAGGCATCCAATTTCTTAGAGACACGACAAACAAACACTTCCCACAATTACTTAAGTAACAAGTCACTCAAGTCACCGTTAGAAAAAGGATTTCATAACTGAAAAAATAAATAAATTGTGAAGAAACTAAGGATTCTGTGTTAGCAAAATGTACCTTGCCGAGAGTGTAAGCGAGGGCGGCACCTGCAACACCGGCTCCAACGATGATGACGTCAGTGTCGGAGTCGGAGCCATTAACGTGGCGGGACTCTCCGTCGGTGAAGCTGCTGTTGTTGTCACATTGTTGTGGGGAATTCTTCTTCTTTAGCTTCCTGTTATTGGCATTGTTATTACAACGAATATTATAGAAAAGAACGAAGCCGAAGAGGGAGGCGAAGAAGGTCCAGAGTACGCGCTGATAAACCACAACCATTATCTTCTTTGGAACAAAACAATGAGACCCAGATGAAGAAGAAGAGTGGGTTGGGATCAAAATGAAACCTTTAGTAGGTATGGTGAGGATTTATTAGGAAGGACGAGAGAGATAGAAAGAAGGGTGGGGATTGTCTTTGCTTTTATAAAGAGCTGGTGATGTTGATTTTGACATGCATATGGATATGGCTCATTGTGGACTGGGTTCTTGTCTTTTGGGTTAATGCCTTAAAATTAAGGTCTTTATTCTTTAACATTGAACCCCAGGACGTAATTTTGTGAAGGGGTCGGTAAGTATTATAAATTAATCTATTTTTTTGTTTTTTTGATGGGATAAATTAATCTATTTCAGTAGAGTTGTATGGCATTTAATTATAGTAGTCACGCAGTAGATAATCGATTAAAATAGTTCTTTGTTTTATTGCTGAATGAATAGTTTATTTATCTTCTTATATGTTCCATTTGTTCAGATGGAAACCGTTCATATTTTTTTGTGCTTTGGTATTTCAAAAAATTCGAGTCAATGGAAAGCAAACTAGCATTCTGTTTTTGAAGAGCAAAGAACATTTTTTTGGAACATTACATTTACTCAACAGACCATCCCAAAATAAACTACACGTTACAAAAAAACTCCCCCAACGCGAATTTCCCTTTTTGTCCCCCATAAAAGGTTTTGCCACATATAAGAATATGTGGCATCAAAAAGAAAGAAAAATGTGTTCAAAGGTCAAGTGGACTTTAGAAACTTGTTCCTTTCGTTTTTCTGCTACATATCTCTTTATGCAACAAAACGTTTTCCTTTGTCCCCTCCCCTCTTTCGCTTCAATATCCATCTATTAATTGTCATTGACCAGCTATTACCTGACCATTGACTTTTATATAATGATATTTTTCGATTAAAAATAATTGTTTTTACACTTAATTCTTTTGTGTTGATTTCAAAATTGGGATTTGTTTAATAATTTAAGGCTACCATATGGCCCAAAAAGTTGATAGTTTTTTCATAGGTATCTGGGGTCATTTTTGTGAATAAAAGTTTTTATTTATATAATTTTTTGGAATAATAAGAAATATTAGTGATTTTCAATACAAACCAAACAACATATATTGTTTTATGGTTTACTTTTTAAGGCTGCAAGCAAATACAAGAAAACAACTCATTTCTTAAAAATTCTATGAAAACATATGAATCATATCCACACCCCCCCGGTAGGGAATTTGCTAAGGGGGCTAGTTGTAATTAGTGTAATATTTCTTTTACTTGAGACTTGAGTTTACTAGAAACATTATTTTTACTAGTCGCAAACTCATGCAATGTGTGAGAATAAATAAGTATTTTGTATTTGTGGTATAATGTATAAATTGTTTTTTTAATTTTGTGGAAGATAATTTGTTCTTCCTATAAATTAAACAACTTCTTAAATTATTTTTCATCTATACATCTTTACAAATATATCATTTTAATATTTTTGGTGTGTTTGATTGATATTATTCTTTTTTAAGGTGGTCCATATTTTATAAATTATATTATGGTACGTTATATATATGTTTTCGCTTTACAACTAAACTCTTTAAATTTCAAATATATTATTCAATTTTCTCATTCTTTTAAAGGAGATTATCATAATAATCAAAACTTATCACAAATTACACTTGATATTACTCAAATAGTTAGTAGACATATTCAAATACATAGCAAGATTGTATTTTGATATTGAAAGTTCAAAATGCGTGTAAAACACCTTTGAACGTTTAGACCCTAAATTACAAATTATCAATTCAAGCTTATAATCAAACAATTAATGTGCGGAACATGAACATAAGCCAATGACATAATTGACAAACAATCTAAACCAATTTAAAATCACATCCACAGCAGATAATAAACGGTAAAGATTAAGGGAAGAGAGATGACACAAAGACAACACGCGATGTGTTATCGAAGAGGAAACCGAAGTCCTCAGCGTAAAATCTCTCCGCCGCCCTCCAAGCGGTCAATAATCCACTAGAAAATGTAGTTGGGATACATGAACAGCAATAGACCCTCCAAGCCTAATCTACCCAGGTACTTAAGCCCTCCAAGCTTCTTGCTCTAACGAGGTTGCGCCGAACCTTTTTCTTTTTTAGCTTACCGGATTCCGCTATAGCCCATAGCATTAACCAATAACTATTGCTTCCCTTAGCACCAAAAGACCTTCTTATAGACATGGGTGTGGTGAGAAAATGATTTGGTCAATAACCTTTCAAGGATGTATCAATGGAGAGGAAGAGAGTAGAGAAATTTGAGGAGTCTCTTAGTGAAAATTGGGGATGAGGCAATCTTGTTTTTCTCTAGGGTTTTTCTCTCAATTTTCTCTCTAGAAACTCTCTACATTTCGTGGGTATAAGGGTCTATATATAGTGGTGTGTGTTTGGAATACGAAAAGTCAGTTTTTCCCAAACAGGGCTGATTGGCGGCTTGGCCTCGCGACTGGTCTAAGTCGGGAGATAACGGCCTAGCCAGCCTAGGACTTTTGTCCTGTAGTGTGACAGCTGGCGTAACCCTTCACCTCCTCGCATGCTTCTCACATGTGCAGGAGTTGGCGGCTTGCAAGCCGTGAGTCAGTCGTGAGTCCCTGCTTCTTTGCACAAAGTTGAGCAATTCTTCACACTCTCTTCACACACTACCCTTACATGAATCTCACCTAAATACAGGGTTACTAAGTGCTAAATTACAAGCAAATTGGCATGGAATAAAGCCAACAAGATGGTTGATAAAACTCAACCTTACAATCTCCCCCTTTGGCTATTCCGTGACAAAACCCTATAACAAACTCTAGACTTAACGCGTGAGTTGGGAATAGTTGGAAAACTCACTCACACCTAACTCTAGAATCTGTGAAGTTTTTGAACCATAAGAACAAGTATCTCCTGAAACACAACAACACAATAAGTTCATTGTATACAGAAACTTGTAATGCATATGGAGCAAGTATAATGCGATCAAGCAAATGGAATATAGCAATAGACCATGGCAAGACCAAAACACGCAATCACTACATACAAGTGATCACAATGCTCATTCACACTTGGAATGAACATCCGGACATTCAAGCTGACAAACACAAGGCAAATCACTTGAATGACTAATACTCAACCAATGCACAGTACATGAAGTATATGCATCTAGGAATAAAATCCTACACGGGCACAAGAATGACAGTACTTAAAAGGAAATGCATAACATTAAGTTAGAAGTACTAATTTAACAAAGTATAAAGGCTGCATAAAGCAAGGTACAAATCATAAAGCCTACAAAGTGCATAGAAACAAACCCTAAAAGCTTACAAAAGCAACAAGGGTACAAACACAAACTTTTAACCTTAAAAACCTACAAAGGTAACAGGTACAAACAATAAAATATTTCCCTATCATATCACTCCCCCTATCATGAATCATAGGAGTTGTGATGAACTTGGAACATATATACCTGTAACCTGAAACACTTGCACAAAACACATTAGACCCTCAAGGTAAAGCAAGTAATAAATGGACAAGTATAATGTAACAAGTAAATTGCGATCAAGTAATCATGATGTGAAACATGTGAGCAACTTGATCAAACACCAAACACCACAACAAAGTTTTCTTATTAACTCAATGTCTTCTCCCCCTTGATACATGCATCTCTCCTATGGAATATCACTCCCCCTACAAATGTGCACGAGAAATAGAATTTCTCCCCCTAAGAATGTGCACAAGGGTCATATAGAAATGACAAAAACTCTCTGGTATACTCTCTAGAGTATTCTCTCAATGTCTTCTCCCCCTTGGTACATGCATCTCCTCTATGGAATATCACTCCCCCTACAAATGTGCACGAGAAATAGAATTTCTCCCCCTAAGAATGTGCATAAGGGTCATATAAAAATGACAAAAACTCTCTAGTATACTCTCTAGAGTATACTCTCTCCCTTTTTGTCAGGAATAGACAAAGGGTCAAGGAGAAACAAGGGCAAGAGATGAAAGTATGAACAATGATAATGATGCATGAGGGGTACGAGATGAATGAGAAAATAAAGCTCAATCCTAAGACATGACATGCTAGGATGAAGAAATAATGTATGAACCAATGCATGACAAGGGTAGCAAAGGTGTGTGCAAGAGGTGGCTATGTACAATGCATGACCAATGCATGAAAAATGCACATGTGGGGCAATGTGTGTTAAATACACAACCGATGAACCAAACATGTTCCTAATGAGGAAACATGAGAAACTCCAAAGTTTGATACTCATTGGAGTCCAAACAAGTGAGAAAATGCCTAAGAGACATTTTATCAAACACCTAGCATGCACACTATGAAGAACAAAATGAAACAATGCATGAACATCATGAAAACCACCCTTAATACATGTTCTTTTTGCCACAAGGGGCCAACATCCAAAGCAAATTATCAATAGAAACCAATCACAAACAAGAATTTGACAAAAATTAAGTTTTTCCAACCCTTATGATGAAAATCCCAACCAAGAGCACAAAAATCTCTAAAACATAATCTAAGAATCCAAATCAATAAAAATAGTTTAAAATAACCTTAGAGATGTTAATGGAATGAAAAACCATTCAAATTGATTGGTTTTGATGTAAAAATATTGAAAGAGGGGTTTAAGAGAGGATGGAAGAGGTTTAAAACAGTTTTCCCACGAAAAACACTTAAAAAAGCTGTTTCTGGGCGATTCGCGATTGGGTGAGTCACGAGATGAGTCGCAAAAACGATTTTCATGAAATTTTCTAAGTCTTTTTCATGACTTGAGTGCTCACCTGCGAGTGAGTTGTGAGTAAGTCGCGAATCTCTCTGCCAGAGAACTAAAAAATGAGAGGAAAATGCATTTTTTCAGTTTCGCAACTCGCGAGCCAGTCGCGAGTGAGTCGCGAAAAACTCTGACACCTGTTTTTCAACACCAACACATGTTTAAACACTGAAAAACAATGTAAGCACAAAACATAAACACAAAGAGTGATAAAAATCACTTCCAAAAACATATAAAATGATCAAAAATCTTTTTGGATTGATCCATATATAGTTGAGCACACACACATCACATTTAAACAAGTACAATCGAACAAATGAATAAGGCATTCATTGAACATTAGGCATGTGTGTTGTGTGTGTGTATCAAGTGTGGAATAGTCCATAGTCTAGAGTGAAGCTTCAATAATCAATTCAATCAAGTCATATACAACTAGTACTAAGTTAAGTGGTCTATCTCAATTATAGAAATGAACATATATGACCTCCCAAAATAAAATGATTACATATCTTTGAAACTTTTCATTTGGCTCCATATACATCATAACATTTGATCTTTTTGAATCAATACATCTCATTGTGAGATGGATGCCTGAAATTTTTGATATTTCATATTAATGAGTTAGCATTTGGCTTTTTGGGCATCATACAATTTATTTTGGTCACTTTCTCTTTTTCCTAGTCAAATACTAGTATGTGCGACAGGCTTTTGCAGCTCAATATCTCTTTTCATTTAAAGATTTACATTTGGAGAGCTCTTTAAGCAAAAATAAATAAAAGAGTAGGAAGATATATAGGCACAAGTCTATGCATGTATCAAAATCAACATGACTATTGACTAATCATTCATGACAAACTTGAAGATCGATTTACAACAATCACACATAGATGTTAAGATTTTTCCCACAAAGATATAAGTGCATAAAGAACAAGCTAAACTCGTAAATGCACAAAGCCAAAAGTACGGAGGTACAAGGCAAAACTCACATGTGATATGTGCTCAAACATATACTATCAAACTTTTTGAATTTTTCACTTTTTATGTGGTTTTGGATTTTTTACTCACACAAAACTGAAACATAAAAGTAAGATAAAAAACAAAACATTGTATACAAATAAATGCAAAATGCATAAAATGCATATAGATATGACATATAATGCATGAAGGGTCCTACAAAGATCGAAATAATTAGATCAAGGACCAAGAGAGCAAAAGCTCAACCATAAGAACCCTTCCTCATCCAAACAGAATGATTGCTTGGAATGAGTGTCTCAAGAGAAGTGAGAAGAGGGTTGGAAGAATGAGAACCAGAGATGCACATAGTCAAGGAGTTAAGAGCATTAAACATTTTCTTTAATAACATGCTATTTTCACTCAAATCCAGTTTACTCTTTTTATCACAACTTCCAAAAAACTCAAGTTTCTCTTTTCTTTTAATTCTTTTAAGAGCATGAAACTTAGAGCAATGAGGTCTTAGATGACCAAAAGCACCACAATGGTGACAAACAATGTGTTTAGGTCCACTAAGCTTTTTGGGAATGGATCTAGCAACATGGTTTTGTTCTCTCTCCAACTTATGACATTGAGGCATTATATGACCAATCACACCACAGTGGTGGCAAGTTGGAACAAATTTAGATCTATCCAAAACCTTATGTTGAGACCTAAACGGAGGCTTTGACTTAACAGTCTTTCTCTCTACCTTTTGATTTCTTTTATGTGGAGGAATGTACACCGATTTGTCCTTTGGGTTAGAACACACAATAGGCACAAAATCGGGTACCACAACATGATTGCAACAAATAATTTCATCCCTTTTAACAATAGGTTCAACAATCAAACACTTGGTATGCATCTTAAGAGATTCATTTTCACATTTTAGCTTATCAACAAGTTTGTTAGACAAAACAAATTTAGCATCCAAGTCCATATTCAAACATTCAAACTCTTTCAGCTTTTCAACAGAATTTTCAGCAAGTTTCTTATATTTTTCAACCAATTTGTTGGATTCATTGAGCTTAGCAATCAAATCATCATTTTCACAAAATAACTTGCTCAAATTCTTTTGAAACTTCTTAGCATTTTTCTTCAAGAGTTTGATGTTAGGAATATCAACAACATCCAAAGGTTCATGTAACATAGCATCACGGTCACGATGATTATCACTCATAGAGGCATTTTCACAAACACGTGACATGTTACATTCATCACCAACCAAATCATATAAAGAGGCATACAAAGCACAATCCATTGCAAATAACACAAGGGGTCAAGGATCACACTTATGTATTTAAACCACAACAAGTGTACCCGCTCTGATACCAATTGAAAGTTTAAAATGCGTGTAAAACACCTTTGAACGTTTAGACCCCAAATTACAAATTATCAATTCAAGCTTATAATCAAACAATTAATGTGCGGAACATGAACATAAGCCAATGACAGAATTGATAAACAATCTAAACCAATTTAAAATCACATCCACAACAGATAATAAACGGTAAAAATTAAGGGAAGAGAGATGCAAACACAAAGCCAACACGCGATGTGTTATCGAAGAGGAAACCGAAGTCCTCAGCGTAAAACCTCTCCGCCGCCCTCCAAGCGGTCAATAATACACTAAAAAATGTAGTTGGGATACATGAATAGCAATAGACCCTCCAAGCCTAATCTACCCAAATACCTAAGTCCTCTAAGCCTCCTGCTCCAACGAGTTTGCGCCGTACCTTTTTCTTTTCTAGCTTACCGGATTCCACTATAGCCCATAGCATCAACTAATAACCATTGGTTCCTTCTAAATTACTTCCCTTAGCACCAAAAGACCTTCTCACAGATGTGGGTGTAGTAAGAAAAGGATTTGGTCAATAACCTCTCAAGGATGTATCAATAGAGAGGAAGAGAGTAGAGAAATTTGAGGAGTCTCTTAGTGAAGATTGGGGATGAGGTAATCTTGTTTTTCTCTAGGGTTTCTCTCTCTCAATTTTCTCTCTGGAAGCTCTATAAAGGCCTAGCCAGCCTGTGACTTTTGTCCTGTAGTGCGACAGCTGACGTGACCCTTCACCTCCCCATATGCTTCTCACGTGTGCAACAGTTGGCGGCTTGCAAGCCGCGAGTCAGTCGCGAGTCCTTGCTTCTTTGCACAAAGTTGAGCAATTCTTCACACTCTCTTCACACACTACCCTTACATGAATCCCACCTAAATACAGGGTTACTAAATGCTAAATTACAAGCAAATTGGCACGGAATAAAGCCAACAAGATGGTTGATAAAACTCAACCTTACAGATATAAATTCAAATTCTAACTGAAAGTTCAAATAGCTTTGAAAACACTATGAACATTTAGACCCCCAATTACAAATTACCAATTCAAACTTATTATCAAACAATTAATGTGTAGAACATGAACATAAGCTAAACACAGAATTGATAAACAATCTAAGCCAATTATAATCACATCCACAACAAAAAATAAAAGGCAAAGATAAATGGAAGAGAGATGCAAATACAAGGACAATACGCGATGTTTATCGAAGAGGAAACCGAAACCCTCGGCGTAAAACCTCTCCGCCACCCTCCAAGCGGTCAATAATCCACTAAAAAATATAGTTGGGATACATTAACAGCAATAGACTCTCCAAGCCTAATCTACCCAGGTACCTAAGCCCTCCAAGCTTCTTACTCCAACGAGGTTGCGCCGAACCTTTTTCTTCTCTAGCTTACCGGATTCCGCTATAACTTATAGCATCAACCAATAACCATTGGTCCTTTTCAAACTGCTTCCCTTAGTACCAAAAGACCTTCTCACAGACGTGGGTGTGGTGAGAAAATGATTTGGTCAAGAACTTCTCAAGGATGTATCAATGGAGAGGAAAAGAGTAAAGGAATTTGAAGAGTCTCTTAGTGAAGATTGGGGATGAGTCAATCTTGTTTTTCTCTAGGGTTTTTCTCTCAAAATTCTCTCTGGAAGCTCTCTACATTTCGTGGGTATAATGGTCTATATATAGTGGTGTGTGTTTGGAATACGAAGAAACAGTTTTTCCTAAACAAGGCAAGTTGGCGGCTTGGCCTCGTGACTGGTCTAAGTCGCGAGTTCAAGCCGTGAGTTAATGGCCTGGACGGCCTGGGACTTATGTCTTGTAGTGCGACAGCTGGTGTGACCCTTCACCTCCCCGCATGTTTCTCACGTGTGCTACAGTTGGCGGCTTGCAGTCCCTGCTTCTTTGCACAATGTTGAGCATTTCTTCACACTCTCTCACACACTACCCTTACATGAATCCCACCTAAATACATGGTTACTAAGTGCTAAATTACAAGTAAATTGGTATGGAATAAAGTCAATAAGATGGCTGATAAAATTCAACCTTACACTAACATTCAAAATAACTAAATATTATGTCAAAAAAAAAAAAAAGCAGAGAGAGAGAGAGAGTTTGTGATGGAGAACTCAAAACACACACTACCAAATCATATTAACTCAAAATAGTGTTATAAAAAAAAAAAATGATTCATCTTGGAAATTTTTTTAGGGTAGTCATCAAGAAGAATTTACGACCACATTAATTTTTCTTGGTATTGTTTTTTAAGGAAAAATGAAATTATAGATTTTTTTATGTAATGGGCTGAATGAGTTACAAATTTGAATGATTATGGAATTTTTTTTTTTAATAGGTTTTTTGTTGAATAATTTGTTCACTTGTTGCTTAATTTAGTCTTGTTTTTATTTGGTTTTTTTATTTGTTGTTATTTTGGATAAATTTTATTGTTGTTATTAACCTTTTTTTTTTTTTTGTTTAAGGGGTTAAGGATTAAGGATTATGTTTGGGGGCCAAAATTATTTTTGGAGTAATGCTACGTCCACAACATTTTCACAACAAATCTTATATGACAAGCTGTTATTAGAAGGTTTAAAAGTGATGTTAGTGTTGGGATCAAATTAAAATCAGTAACTGCTTATTACATAGGATTTGTTGTTAAATTGTTGTATATGTAGCAATACTCTTATTTTTATTAAACTTAAATTCTTGTGATTTTTAAGTCAATGTGTCAAATATTTTTATTAGGGTGGTCACAATAGGTTAGTTTAGTATATAATTTTTTTTTTTTTTTTTTGGTGGCAAATATATATACATTTTTTTGCAAGTCAAGGTGGTCACAGGACCAATCTAGCTTAGAGGTGGAGCTGCCACTGTTCATCAACCTAAAGTAAGGTTGCAAGAAATAATAAATAACAGAGAGAGAGAGAGAGTTAATTAAAAACTTCATTATTTAAAATCAAAATATTATCTTTCTCTCTCTCTTGTTTTTAACTTTTTTTAATTATTAATTCTCCAATTTATTGTTACACTTTCTCTAACATTTTTCCATGCATTTTACCTTTTCATCTCCACACTATTCTCTACCTTAGTGTTACTACTCCTCTATCTATTTATCTTCCTTCATTTTGGTTCTTCTTATTCTCATCCTCTTACTATAAATTTGTCATTCTCTCTCCCATTCTATACATAGTTTTTCCACACCAAAAAAAAAAAAAAAAAATATATATATATATATATATATATATATTTCTCTCTCTATCTTTACATTTACCACTTTTGAACTTACATGTTAGTTTGCTTTCTAGACATTAGAGCATCAACCAACACCTTTTGCTCTTGCGACTTTTATACATTGGCTATTAGATATCTTTCTTGGCATTTACATAGTTGGCTTGGCATTTACACGCCTAAATCTAAGTGGATCCCATTAAGTTTAAGTGAATAAAATTATTTATTGTTGAAAAGAAATAAATAATAACAATTAAATAAATCATGAAAATATTAATTAAATTTAAATGGATATACATTAAGCTTTCCTTATTGGAAGGTTAGAGAATGACACATGGCATATCACAATAGCTGAAATATTTCATATTAGAATTGTGTAAAATATATAGCAAAACATAGACTTAGTGAGAAACACCTCCAGTATATGCAGGCACTTTGGTCTATTTTGTTCCACCTTGAGGAAAAGTAAACCTCAAAAAGGGTACCCTTATATTCGAATTTATTACATTTACACTATATTGTCACTGAACATTCTTTTCCAAAAAAAAAAACATAAAGGTGTATGCGCCTCCATTTATACTTTCAATGCCCATACAATTCTAATATGCATTAAACATAATAAACTAATGAAACTTTCACTAACACTATCAAATTTGAGCAAAATATACAAAAAATTGAAATTAATGGCCCATTCATGTAAGGGAGAAAATAGAAACATTAAAGAAGAAAGATGATGAGCAAAGCCCAAAATGTGATTATAGTCACACCAAATTATCCAAGTCATGCTATATAATAACATTATATTCTTATATACTATAAAGCAATGAAAAAAAAAAACTTAAAAACACAAACCCAAATTTTATCAACCCAAAGTAGAGTTCTAAAGAACACAAAATTTCATCAACATAAAGTAAAGGTACAAAAAAAAAAAAAAAAATCCACAAAAAAACCATGAGAGAGAGAGAGAGAGAGAGAGAGAGAGAGGGTAATTACATTTTTTGTATGGGAAAATATGTATAGAATGAGAGCGAATAGGAAATTTATAGTAAGAGGATGGAGATAAGAAGAGTCAAAATAAAAGGAAAATAAAAGGAAGATGAAGGGATAAAGGAAGAGTTTTTTTTTTTTTTTGAGAAACAGATTAAGAGTTACATTAAGATTAAGAGTAGTGAGGAAATGAAAAGGTAAAAGGGAAGGGTAAAGGTTTGAGGAAATGTAATAGTAAAGTACAAAATCAATAGAAAGAAGAATAGTAAAAAAATAAGAGAAAAATTGTTGAAAATAAGTAGGTAATGTGGTCACTGATATGGCTCAACTGAAGCATAACAACAATAAATACTACGCATTATATATATATATATATATATACATATATATAATATTAGGGTTCAGTTAACGAGTGTAGAAGTGCATTGATTAAGTTTGAGATTTTTTTTTTTTTTTTTTTTTTTTTTTTTTTTTGCAATTGATCAACTTTTTTGTTTGGTAATCACACAACTTTTAATTGAAGAGGTATTTTGTTTATGGATTTGGTTAACGAGTGCCTCAAGGAATTTTGTTAAAATTGAAAATTTTATTGTAATCAATTAGCTTTTTTTTTTTTTTTTTCTTTTTTTTTTCTTTTTTTGAGGATTCGTACATAAGTCAGTTAAATAAGTGTTTCTTAGTGGGTCTAGCTAACGAGTACCTTAATGCATATTTTGAGGAGTCACATATTAGTTAGTCAAAAGAGTTATTTGTTTAGGGTTTTTGTTAATGAATGTTAATGGTTAATGTACATTTAATGTTTTATTAAATAATTTTTAAATTTGTTTTCAAAAAGTAAAGTCAAATTGTGCACAAATATCTAAAAAAAAAAAAAACACATAACCAAAATGAATTTATACATGTAAACCAATAGATCATTAACAAGTGTTTTTTTTTTCCCTTAAAAAATATGCATTGTTACTGTGGAGGGACAAACCTCTCTCTTAGAAGGTATTGTCCGCTTTGGATGAAGACCCTCACGAATTTGCTCAATCTCACATCGGAGAGAGACGTCTCCCACCCACAGCATATAAGCATGAGCTCACATGAGACGCATCCCACCCGTAGCATATAAGCATGAGCTCACCTGAGATCACATAAGTGGTACAACCCACATGTG
Source organism: Quercus ilex subsp. ballota (assembly GCA_032727855.1). NCBI lineage: Eukaryota > Viridiplantae > Streptophyta > Magnoliopsida > Fagales > Fagaceae > Quercus > Quercus ilex. The sequence goes on from CM064913.1 coordinate 40,510,728, forward strand.
AGCTCATGCTTATATGCTATGGGTGGGAGGCGTCTCTCTCCGATGTGAGATTGAGCAAATCCGTGAGGGTCTTCACCCAAAACGGACAATACGTTCTAAGGGAGAGGTTCGTCCCTCCACAAAAAGGCGCCGACAATACTTTCTAAGGGAGAGGTTCGTCCCTTCACAGTAACTAATAATTAAGGATTTATTAATTCTTAACATAATTACAAAATGGACATAGCAAACCAATGCCCTTAAGCACTTGTTAACAATACCCACTGTTTATTTGTTTTCGTTGCATTCCAATACAGCAAGGCTTACTAAATTGTAAATTCCTCCTTAATAGATGCGCAAATAGGTGAATGCACCTATTAAGTATTAACAAAAGCATTATTTACTATAAACCGATTAAACCTTAAAAATTATGAAAAATATCTAATTACTGAAACTTGTTGTTTTATTTACTATAAACCTAATTTGTGGCCTATTTAAACCATCTACCTGCCAGTTGGTGCTATTGTCGTTGTCGTTGATATCCAATATAAAGCACATTTTGAGAGTGCAAGACTACAAATATTTAAGCAACATTTGATTATTTGGTTTGGAATTTGGAGGGTGTCTAGGAATAGACTTGTAGGCAATGTAAATAACCCAAGAATGTCCCGCCAAAAAATCAAAAGAAACAGGAACTTCTTCCATTCAAAAAATATTCTTAAATGTAAAGGGGAAATACATGTTTTGGGTTGGAACAAAAGTATTGTTCACCCAGTAAAATACAACTTAGAGCACTCACAGTAGTGAAGCTAAATAGCTATATAGCTATTTTAGCTTCACCAAAATACAAAAATCCATACTACAGTAGTGGAGCTAAAGGTAAAATTTTTACCTTCATTGCTATAGTGCACAGCTATATATGGTTGTGCACTGTAGCTGAGAGCTAAAAAAAAAAAAAAATTTATTCTCAACCGGATTAAAATAATATATGTTAATTTGTTTATTTTTTTTATATTCTTTTATTCTCCCAACTATGCGTCTCTCAGACTCACTCTCTCAAATTCTCACCTCTATGTCTCAACTTCTCTCAAAACTCTCTCAAGCTCACTCTCTCAAAATCTTAGCTCTCTATCTCACCACCTTCGGCCCAACTCGATCCTCAAAGTCACCGCCCACCGAAACTCGACGTCACTAACCCACCAGCCGACCCACTTCATCGAACTCCCAAGTCACCAATTAGCCTCAGACCCACGCTGTCAATTCGCCTCAAACCCACACCGCCAATCCACCTCAGACCCATGCCGCCGATCCACTTCTCTGATGCTCTAAACTCTTTGAAACTCTCACCTCTCTTTCTCGTCAACACCGCCACCGATCCATGCCTCTGACCCGACTCGCCTTCAGGTAAGTTGTCTCTGTCTTCTTCATCTACATGTTTGGGATTTTTGATTTGTGTATGTGTGTGTATCTATAAATATAGAATAAATAAATTTTAGATGCAATAATTTTTTTGCTGTTCTTGTTCAATGAAAATTTCTGTCATTTGATCTCAACAAACGTATCCATGCTTTGGTAAGTTGAATTGATGAATGGGCAGAATAGAGCAGTAAATTCAGAGCATCCATTCATTTTGATTTGGATTTGAAACTTGCTTACTACATTATTTTTATTTTTTTGCTTCATGCCTTATTTCAATGAGTTGTGAGTTACTCAGTTTTGATTCATATAATATTTGTTGGGAGTTATGAGTTGAGGATTGGAATGTATTGGGAATTTTTCTATTTGTAGGAATTTATGTTTTTGTTTTTAAATGTTAGTTTGGGAATTTTCTATGTGCAGGGAAGGCTACAATTTTTTTTGTTTTTGTTTTTGCTTATTGCTGATTTTCTGTTTGTTGATTTTATTTTAATGAGAAATTGTTAGTTTGGTTTTGAGATGCTCAAAAATGAATTTCTTGTTTTCTTTATTAGTGGGATTAAGCTACATGTCAAATTAAGTATTTATGCATAATCATGTTCTATTGTTACACTTCAAAGTATTTTAAGTTTTGATATAAATGTTAGTTTGAGAATTTTCTATATGCAGTGAAGTTTACATTTTCTTTTCTAGTGTTTACGTTTGTTAACATTAGACGATTATTTGCTATCATGTGGCGGCGACTGCAGCAGCAGCAGCGGTGGAAGAGTCGATGGCGGTGGGGGCGGCAGTGGCGTTGGCGGTGGAAAAGTCTGTGGCGGAGGCGGTGATGGCGACGGTAGTGGCAATGGTAACGATTGCGGTGGCGGTGAAAGAGTCGGTGGCGTCGGCGGTAGTGGCAGCGGTAGCAATTGCAGTTGCGGGTGATTGTGATTGTTGTTTATTGTAGTAGATATATTATTTTATTATAGTAGATATATTATTTTATTGTGATATATTATTTTATTGTGATGTTTATATTATTTTATTGTGTTGAAAGCTAAAATAGATCCACTGCTGTAGTATGTTTTGTAAAGTGAGTAGGTAAAATAGATAAAGTAACTTTTTGTAGTGCCAAATAACTAAATTTTTAGCTCCACTGCTATGGATGCTCTTAGTAGTGGTCTGAACAAATAAATGATTGTACTATGCCCTCAAGTGGAGGCTCAAGCATACAAATTTTATGTACTCTAATGGAGGGCTTAAGTAATGTAAGACACAATTTACTATTTAATTATTGTAATTTATTATTTTTGGTATTATTTTATGTAAAAAACGTTATTTTAGGTTTAGGTGATTTATTTCCTTGTTTTTAGGTGCATTTAATGATTTTAGGTCAAATTTGGTTCCTGTTATGGTTAGGTATCAATTAGGAGTTATTTTAGATTATATTTTCTTGTCTGTCAAGTTTTAAGAAGCCCTTAAATAGGCCCCTAAATCTGTAAACGTTTTTCACAGTTTATTATCAATAAAAATTCAAACTTGTGTCTATTGTGTTCTCTGGTGGATTCCAGACCTATCACATTATGGATTTAAGGAACCCTTCGTGGATTGAAGGTTTACTACTCAGGAACTAACAGTGTAGTTTCTGTCCATCAAAGAGAGCATCGTGTGTGCTTTCTTCAGGCTTTCGCGACATCAGTTGGTATCAGAGCCTTGACTTACCCTGGTTTAATTGCTAACCGGCGAGACGGTAACCACCACCACAACAATGACGAATAACTTAGCGAGTATTACGTGACGTACAAAAAACACTCACAAATGCTAGGATGGTGCCGTTGAATAATGGAAACAATAGGGATAACTACAGCGGAGACATAACTCACGGGCAACCTATTGGTAAGCAAATTTCATATAGACCTTATAAGAGAATTGCAAGTTTTAATGGTTATTTTTTAAAAGAAGATTTTCTTGATTGGTTACTTGATCTAGAGGATTTATTTGACTATGAGAATATTTGTTATGAGAGAAAAGTTGGACTTGCTTTGTATAAAATTAGTAAGTATGCCTTATGTTGGTGGGAATAAGTACAATCTAATAGAATCAGACAAGGTAACAAAATTCGATCATGGCCAAGGATGAAAAAGATGATTGCTATCAAATTTTATCCTTTGGATTGTGAAGAAATCTTGTCGTATACAATACAAGATTATTATTGGCCAAGAAGTTCATACTTGAATTATTTTGAAGAACCAAATATTCCACCATTAAAGGAAGAATTACATGTTAAAAAAAATATCGTTCTTGAAGAATATGAAGAAGTCAAAGAAGAAAATATAGAGATTTCTGAGGAAATTAATGAAGGCCTTGTTACAGAAGAAGAATTTGAAATCAAGATTGTGGAGGAGATTAATGAAGACCCCATTATAGAGAAAGATCTTGAGGTTGAGATAGTAGAGACCATTAAAGAAGAAATTATAGAGGAAGTTGTCAACGATCTCGATGAAATTAAGTTAGATGATTGCAACATTCAAACTCCTATTATTTTATTGGGAGACACCGAAGCAAAGTTTATTGATTTTATTGGGGTAGAAAGATTTGATTTGATCATTGACTCTAATTTGGTGAATATTGTCAATTACATGAAGATCAAGGAAGAAGAAGTTCAAGTTGCCCAATTAATGACTTTCAAGTTTGGCAAGAAGACAAAGAATATGAAGTATTCAAAGTATTTGTTCTCTTGGCATGAGAGATTTCAGATTTCAAAGATGAACTCGAGGATGAGTTTTTTTCAAGTGGAGGGGTCTAATGTAGGACACAATTTACTATTTAATTATTGTAATTTATTATTTTTGGTATTTTTATGTAAAAAACGTTATTTTAGGTTTAGATGATTTATTTCCTTGTTTTTAGGTGCATTTAATGCTTTTTAGGTCAAATTTGGTTCCTGTTATGGTTAGGGATAAATTAGAAGTTATTTTAGATTATATTTTCTTGTCTGTCAAGTTTTAAGGAGCCCTTAAATAGGACCCTAAGTCCGTAAACGTTTTTCATAGACTATTATCAATAAACACAGACGTTTTGTCAAATTTTCTTCTGGTGGATTCCAATTTTATCTCATTGTGGATTCAGGGAAGCCCCTCATAGATTTGAGGTTTACTACCAGGAACTAACAATTTAGTTTCTGTCCCATCAAGAGAGTATCGTGTGTGCTTTCTTTGATAGACAGAAACTAAACTGTTAGTTCCTGAATAGTAAACCTCGAATCCACGATGGGTTCCTTGATTCCACAATGTGATAGGTCTGAAATCCACCAAAAAACACAATAGACACAAGTCTGAATTTTTATTGATAATAAACTGTGATTGATAATAAACTGTGAAAAACGTTTACAGACTTAGGGGCCTATTTAAGGGCTCCTTAAAACTTGACAGACAAGAAAATATAATCTAAAATAACTCTTAATTGATACCTAACCATAACAGGAACCAAATTTGACCTAAAAATCATTAAATGCACCTAAAAACAAGGAAATAAATCACATAAACCTAAAATAACGTTTTTTACATTAAAAATACCAAAAATAATAAATTACAATAATTAAATAGTAAATTGTGTCCTACATCAAACCCCTCCACTTGAAACAAACTCGTCCTCGAGTTCATCTTTGAAATCTAAAATCTCTCATGTCAAGAGAACAAATACTTTGAATACTTCATCTTCTTTGTCTTCTTGCCAAACTTTAAAGTCATTAATTGGGCAACTTGATCTTCATATAATTGACAATATTCACCAAATAAGAGTCAATGATCAAATCAAATCTTTCTACCTAATAAAATCAATAAACTTTGTTTCGGTGTCTCCCAATAAAATAATAGGAGTTTGAATATTGCAATCATCTAACTTAATTTCATCGAGATCGTTGACAACTTCCTCTATAATTTCTTCTTGAATGTTCTCTACTATTTCAACCTCAAGATCTTTCTCTATAATGGGGTCTTCATTAATCTCCTCCACAATCTTGATTTCAAATTCTTCTTCTATAACAAGGCCTTCATTAATTTCCTCAGAAATCTCTATATTTTCTTCTTTGACTTCTCCATATTCTTCAAGAACGATATTTTCTTTAACATGTAATTCTTCCTTTAATGGTGGAATATTTGGTTCTTCAAAATAATTCAAGTATGAACTTCTTGACCAATAATAATCTTGTATTGTATACGACAAGATTTCTGCACAATCCAAAGGATAAAATTTGATAACAATCATCTTTTTCATCCTTGGCCATGATCGAATTTTGTCTCTACCTTGTCGGATTCTATCAGATTGTACTCGTTCCCACCAACATAAGGCATACTTACTAAGTTTATACAAAACAAGTCCAACTTTTCTCTTATAACAAATATTCTCATAGTCAAATAAATCATCTAGATAAAGTAACCAATCAAGAAAATCTTCTTTTAAAAAATAACCATTAAAACTTGCAATTCTCTTATAAGGTCTATATGAAATTTGCTTACCAATAGGTTGCCCGTGAGTTATGTCTCCGCTACAGTTATCCCTATTGTTTCCATTCTTCAACGGCGCCATCCTAGTATAGATATTTGTAAGTGTTTGTTGTACGTCACGTAATACTCGCTAAGTTATTCGTTGTTGTTGTGGTGGTGGTTACCGTCTCATTGGTTAGTAATCAGACCAGGGTAAGTCAAGGCTCTGATACCAACTGATGTTGCGGAAGCCTGAAGAAAAGCACACACGATACTCTCTTGATGGAACAAGCTAAACTGTTATTTCCTGGTAGTAAACTTTGAATCTACGAGGGGTTTCCCTGAATCCATAAGGAGATAAAACTGGAATCCACCAGAAAAAAATTTGACAAACGTCTATGTTTATTGATAATAGTCTATGAAAAACGTTACAGACTTAGGGGCCTATTTAAGGGCTCCTTAAAACTTGACAGATAAGAAAACATAATCTAAAATAACTCTTAATTGATACCTAACCATAACATGAACCAAATTTGACCTAAAAAGCATTAAATGCACCTAAAAACAAGGAAATAAATCACCTAAACCTAAAATAACGTTTTTTACATAAAAATACCAAAAATAATAAATTACAATAATTAAATAGTAAATTATGTCCTACATCATTAAGAATTCAAATCTTATGAACTCTAACGGAGGGCTCAAGCATACAAATCTTCCCGTCTTCACTACATAATGCAAGCTGGTTTGCTTTACTACAAAAAATTCAAACCTAAACAGATCTTTGCCACATTCTTCTAAATATCTGACTTAACACTAGGAGCTCTATAATATGCCGGAACAGTTGCAGGGAAGAACATCTGCCTCACTCCTTCTGCCTTGATGATGGGAAATATTATACCTGCTGCACCCTGGAAAAGACAAAGTTGTTCAATACGAATTATTGAAGAAATATACCATATGGACAAAATGACATAAAAGAAAAAAAAAACAATAAAAATAGCATATGTTTTGAGTAAACGGTTCAATGTGGTAGGTGTCATAAAACAGATTGGAGGCTTTAAAACAGAACAACAATAACTTAAAGGAACATAGAAGAGAAGAAAAACTATCTGCATGACTCAGCATTCTACAACAATCATACAAAGAGAATAGGATATGCGTACCCAAATCAATCTAGCTCCAATCCACAAGCGTTGAGGTGAAGGAAATGGTAGTAGCAGGCGACCAACACCATAAATCGCCACAGCAAAGAAATGTAGAACTAAACTTAATGGACGAGGGTTCAGACCAGAGAGCAAAGCAACCGGTCCTGTAGAAAATATTCCTCCCAGGCTTAAATAGTCAAAGCATGCTCGGCGCATTTCCTTCCTTGCCTGATCAGGTGAAGCAGAAAACACCTTATAGAGGGCACCTGCCAGAGTATTTATTGTAGACGCCACTGGCTGCAATAAAGACCATATCATACAACAAGTTGTACAATGTGAAACAAAACAATCCCTGGACATAAAAAGGCTCCTTGATTTCCAACAATTTTGGAGCCAAAGATGATCACAGAAGAAAGCAATCCCGAAATCACATCTCTCCAAAATATCGTCTTGACTGTTTTTTGCCATTCACTAATATGAAATTCTAAAAAAACAACAGCTCACCCTTTCTTTTAATAAGGATCACTGGCACTTTGCGATTCAATTCTATTTGCAACACATACAATCAGAAATTCATATCTGCACCTTATACATTTCAAGATTATACTCTTGCGTTCTAGAAAGCATACCTTGCGCAAGGTGTAAAAGGATTCAAGATATCTAGACAATGAAGCTGCATCATTTAGGTCACGCAATGGCTTAAGAAGATCTCGAAGTACAACAATATCAGATAGGGCCACAGTCATTCCACCACCAGTTAAAGGATGACGCATGTTGAAAGCATCACCCATTAAAAGGGCTCCAGGAGTAGGATGTGCATCTGCTGGCATGCTTCTATTTGGCATAGTTCTAATGTTTCCTTTATCGATTGCCGACACGAAGGCATCATGAAGCTCAGGTGGAATCTGCAAAATAAATTCTCTTGATTAAGGGGCAAGACATATATGTTGCTTTCAAAGCCAAAGTGAAACAAAGATTAAAAATAAAGAACACATAAGTATTGCCAATGCAATTGGGCTATGGACTTGATAATCTAAGATCATATACTGAACAGAATAAGTACCTGTGGAGCCACCATTGTTTTCAAATATTTGGCCATTTCGCCATTAGCAATAGATGGTAATTTCTGACCAGGTACATCAACCAAACTGCGAACCTCTGTACTACTGATGGGATAAAACAAGATGGGAGAAGGGTCTGCTAAAATAACATGCCCATGATTTGCAAATGGAAGTTGACAGTTTTCCAATACTAGACCCACAAAACAAGAGGGCACGTCTACCTGTTAAACAAAAATAAAATTGTGCTATCAGTTAGCCTCAGTAGAAAGCATGAATGCAAATGCCAACTGCAAAAGAAATTGATACATATTATAACTCCCTATATAGCCAGAGGCCATTTTCCAATTCATTGAATAACACCAAGCAAACTGTTAAGTTTCAAGATAGCAAATTCACCTTGGGGTTGCAAAGAGCGCGGCGCAGATTTGAGAAGCAACCATCACACACAATTGTAAGAGGAGCATAAGCTGTGTGTTCTTGGCCATCATTTGTTTTGTATTGAACCCCCCTGATAGTGCCATTTTCTTCAAGCAGGGACGTTACTGTACCTTGCTCCAATTTCACACTGAACAGAAGATTGATCATGGAAAGGGACAAGAAAATATAAAATGGCAAATTTTAAAAAGAAAATAAACTATGATACAGTGAATCGATAAGAAGGCAAGAAAGTATACTTGGAAAGAGTAGCGGCTTTTTCTCTCATCCTTTGTATGAAACGTCCATTGTGGAAGCTCCTCCCGGACACATCTGAATGAAATTTTTCCGAGGGATAAGACAATTTCGTATTTTTCCCTTCCTTGAAGAGAGCGTATCCAAGCACACGCTGAGCATCAATTTCCTCCACGCAATCTGATGTCAAAGCGCAATTGTGTCACATGTCACATACAGAAGGCTAACAAATTCTTTATTGAAACAGAAGTAGTTCTAAAAACCAGGTCCAACAATTATTCTTAAGATTTTCCATTCAATGTATTTGAAGGATATTTGTAAACTAGAATTAGGATGTTATGTTTGATACATACTTTCAAGGCCCAATTCAACTAATTTCAGATATCCCCCAGGCTGCAGCAGTTCACCAACAATTCGGTCCGGCTCTGTCAAGTCTCTTTCGATCACATGAATTCGTCTTCCATCCTGCAATTGGTAACAAAACATGTAACATGAAGTAGAAGAACATTTTAGGCTGAATGGTCATAATGGGAAAAATTGTAGCATGCATGGTGAGAAAGTGAAACCAAACTGTATATAAATTTGTGGACCAAATTCTGCCCATGCTAGTTAATCATGTGGAGTTACACACAATGATGTGTGTACTAGCCAACAAATGGTCCGTTTGGATATAATTTATTGTTGCTGAAAACTGATTGTTGCTGAAAACACTATAGCAAAATAATTTTAAAATGTATGAATAGTGCCGTAGAACCTATTTTTAATATTTTTTTAATCAGTAAACAGTACATGAACAGTGTGTAAACAGTGCACACACTGTTCATAACAGTACTTTTTGTCCCTCAAAGTCAAACAATGTGGGCAAAAAAAAAAAAAAATGCAATTCAACTTTAAACACTATCCAAACCCTCACAAAATTGACTCAAAACTCCACTACTTAATACATCTTAAAACACATTTAAGGATTGCACTTGCGTTCAGTCGACCTCATAACCCCACCTACCAAACCAAACAATTTATTTCCCATGAGAATTGCACTTGCGTCATTTGCTTCCACACGCAACCACCACTCCAGAATTTCATAACAGATTTTTTAGCAAGGAAAAATAATAATATAATATATAATTTAAGTAAGAGACATGACAAATAAACACTTTCCAGAATTCTCTAATTACTCAAGTACAAGTTACAATTATTTAAGTTACAAGTGACCGTTAGAAAAAGGATTTCATATCTGAAAAAAAAAATTGTGAAGAAATTAAAGGACTTTGTTTTGAAAAATTTACCTTGCCGAGAGTGTAAGCAAGGGCGGCACCTGCAACACCAGCACCGACGACGATGACGTCGGTGCCTGAGTCGCAGCCATTAACGTGGCGGAACTCTCCATCGGTGAAGCTGTTGCTGTCGTCACGTTGTTGTGGAGAATTCTTCTTCTTTAGCTTCCTGTTGTTAGCATAGTTATTAGGACGAATAATATAGAGAAGAACGAAGCCGAAAAGAGAGGCAAAGAAGGTCCAGAGTACGTGCTGATCAATCACAACCATTATGTTCTTTGGAACAAAACAAAGAGACCCAGATGAATAAGAAGAAGATGAATAATGAGTTGGGATCAAAATGAAACCTTTTAATCTTGTGGTGTTGGTTGTTCTTGTGAACTTTGTGGTGGTTGAAGTTGACGTTGAGGATTTGTTAGCAAAGACGAGAGAGATAGAGGGTGGGGACTGGGGGTTGTGTTTGCTTTTATAGAGAGCTATTAAAGCTGAGCGGTGGTGATTGAAGTTGACGTTGAGGATTTATTAGCAAAGACGAGAGAGATAGTTAGAGGGTGGGGGTTGTGTTTGCTTTTATAGAGAGCTATTAAAGCTGAGCGGTGGTGATGTTGATTTTGATTTGCATGAAGGTGTGGATAAGTGAGGGAGTGGCTCATTGTGGAATGTGGACTCAATGACTCTGACTTGATTTTTGTCTTTTGGATTAATTCCTTAAAATTAAGGTTTTTATTCTTTAATATTGAACCCAGAGCTTAATTTTGTGAAGGTGTAGGCAAGTATTATATGAACTAGTCGCAGACCCGCGAGATAAACATGATAATTTTTTAGGTAAAATATTATTTTAGTCCTTAGACTTTATAAAGAGTTTCTTTTAAAAAAAGTAATTTTATCATATTTTTTATAATCTTGTGTATAACGTTTTTTTTACCATTATCATATATTTATTAGTTGATGATTTGCATATCATAGATATTAAATAAGAGTAAGAACTATTTGTTAGATTTTTTTAAGTCATGGTGTATGAAGATTATAATTATATATATATATATATATAAGGTTAAATGAAATGTCAAAAAAATGAGATTATAAAATTTTCCAACGTTATTTCTAATATAATTTCTAAATTATTAAAGAACATCTCATTTTTAGTTATGATAGAAAATATAATTTCCCTAGCTAGTATTATTATATTTAATTGTTGATTATTGATTTAATTAAGTGAATGTAATGGTTAATTATATTGCACTATAAAGTTTTCAATGTCCACTGTATAACCGTCTCTATTTTATTTCTTACTCCTCTTGACCACCTTTTTATTTTTCAAATAACGGTTATTAATTGACATTTAATTTCATTTCTTTTTTTCTTTCTTCATTTATTCGTTATTACTTTGTATGTTCCCTTACTAGTTGTAAGTTTTATGTTTATCAATAAAAAATAGATGTCATGGATGGCTTAAATAGGTATAGATGTAGTTACGTTAGTGGTATGTCAAATGTTTTTTTTTTTTTTTTTCCTTTTGAATTTTCAAGGAAATATGAAAGGCATTTCTCTAGTTTGGTCTCAATCAATTAAGATATCCATAATATATTAACGGAAGTAATAATGAGCCTTAAATTTTCTTTTTAATGTATGAAGTGGTTAGGTTAGTGGTATGTCAAAATTTTTATAAAAAAAAAAATTAAAAATAATTCCAAGGAAATGTAAAAGGCATTTTCTATAAAAAAGAAAAAAATTGTAACTTTTTGAATTGTAGAAATATAATTGTTTTAATTACCTTGTTTATAGATTTTGTTATTAAGTTATAAACATCTAAGTTAAAGTAGATGAATATATAAATGCAAAATTATATGTAAAGTTACAACCGCATAAGATAAATATGTATAGATAATATATATATATATATATATATATAATTTTTTTTATTATTCATGAATCATTATTTCATTTTTTTACTTTTAAATATCTAAACAAAAGGTTTTTTTTTTTTTCTGGAAAAAAATATAAATTAAAATAGATGAATGGTAAAGGAAGGTAGGTTTGTTTTTAGCCATTTTATTGATTTATGCTGCATAATTTAATAGTATGGAGGATGTGACTAGATTTAAATGTTGAATAAAATAAGATGGGAAGAAAAAAGAGTAAAAATAAAATATATAACAATAAACAACAAATTATCTAAGTCATTCTATGTAATATAATAACATTATATTATTATATACTATATGTATAATGCAATTGGATAATATTTAATCAAAGAGAATATAAAAGATAACAACTTAAAACACAAAACTAAATTGCATCAACCCAAAGTAGAATTTTAATTAACACAAAAATTCATCAACCTAAAGAATTGATGCAATAAAAAAAATCAAACAAAAAATGAAAAACAAATTGAGAGAGAGAGAGAGAGAATTAACCTTTTTTGTGTGAGAAAACTATGCATAGAATGAAAAAGAAAATGTCAAATTTATAGTAAGATGTTGAGAATAAGAAGAGTCAAAATAAAGGAAAATAAAAAGGTAGAGAAATAATGATATTAAGGTAGAAAGTAGTAGTGAGATGAAGAGGTAAAAGGGAGGGAGAGTTTTGGGAAATTAATAATAAAAATAATGGTTAAAAGATATTTTAATTTTTAAATAATGGAGTTTTTAAGTCACCTTAAATGATAAAAATGTTTTTAAAAAAAATATATAAGAAAAATTGGAAACAAAAAATAATGACATGGCTGCTATGTCCACAACATTTTTACAACAAATCACAGGTGGTTAGTTGTTATTGGTTCAAATTTGAAACTAAAACTGAGATTACTTTTTTGCTCCAACAATAACAACCAGTAACAACCTGCTACTTAGAATTTGTTGTAAAAATGTTGTAGACATATCATTTCTCTTTAGTAATATATAGATATGAGAAATGATGTCCACATCATTTTCACAACATTTTAATAACAAATCCTAAGTGGCAGATTGTTACGGGTTGTTATTGTTGGGGCAAAAAAGTAATCTTAGTGTTAGATTTAAATTTAAACCAATAACAACTAACCATCTATGATTTGTTGAGAAAATATTGTAATTAAAAATGTTGTGGATGTAGCATTTCTCGATATAGAAATAGATTAATCTATTTTAGTAGAGTTGTATAGTAATTTATTATAGTGGTCATGAGAAGGGAACTTTTAAGTTAGGTAACTAACTGGTTTTTTTAATTAGTTGTGGGCAAGAGATGAGAGAGACCTCTGTGGCCATTGCCAACCCACCGGTGACTCTAGAAATTACTAAATTTCGGGGTTCAAGTCCAAGTCCAACACCATTCACATCAGAATCACATCTTGTCTTTCAAATTAGATTTTTCACAAAAATAACCAATTCTGTTGTTAAAGACTAGTATGAATCATTGTTCAAAATTTTACAACTTGTTACAATTGTCTTAACTATAGTCTATAGCAACTTGTTACAATTCTTTTATTCCACTCTTTTTAAAATAACAAGGGCAAATTACACTTTACTTACCTGTGGTTTACTCAAAAAACACTTTACCCACCTGTGATTTAAAAAATAGCACTTTGCCTACCTGTGGTCTAATCTGTTAACCAAACGTTTACCCACCTCTGTCCTGCCGTTACTCTAACACTATTTCACTCAAAAAAAATAATAGCAATTGAATCAAAACACTTTCCTGAGAAAAAAAAAAGCTTCCTTATCTTTTACGGACCCATCATCACCATTTACACAGGCTTTAGCCCAGCTATCTTCGTTGCCAACCACTCTCTCGCACACAAAGCTCTTATTCAAAACAGTGCAGTTTTTGTTGACCGCCCAGCTCCTCCACCTACAGCCGTGATCGTATCTAGTAACAAACACAACATCAACTCTGCTTCTTATGGTCCCACATGGCGACTCTTTCGTCGTAATCTCACTTCAGAGATTCTCCACCCTTCGCACATGAAATCTTACTCTCACGCGCGCAAGTGGGTCTTGGATATTCTATACTCAATTTTCCCCCAGTATTGGAAGGATTTTATTTTGTAAGCGTTGGGAAGAGTTGTTTAAACTTCAGAGAAACCAAGATGATGTGTTAATTCTTTTGATTAAAGCAAGGAGGAAAGTGAAGCAAGAAAGACAGAGCAAAACGAAAGAAGGCAAAGAAAATGACGATGAGTTTGTTGTGTCGTATGTGGACACGTTGTTGGATTTGGAGTTGCCAGAGGAAAAGAGGAAGCTTGAAGATAAGGAAATGGTTAATTTGTGTTCAGACCAATTACTAAATTGCTTTCTCATAAGGCTCTTGCATTGGTCTATTTGCAGCTGTCGTCATCTTCTAAGAAATCTATCAAGTAAAAGGAAGCTTCTTTTTTTTTTTTTTCTCAGGAAAGTGTTTTGATTCAATTGCTATTGTTTTTTTAAGTGGAATAGTGTTAGAGTAATGGCAGGACAGAGGTGGGTAAACGTTTGGTTAACAGATTAGACCACAGGTAGGTAAAGTGCCATTTTTTAAACCACGGGTGGGTAAAATGTTTTTTGAGCAAACCACAGGTGGGTAAAGTGTAATTTCTCCAAATAACAATCTCTTCACACGTGCGCACACACACAATCTCTCTCTCTCTCTCTCTCAAAAGAACAAAAATCAATCTCAAAATCTCTCCCTATTTCGCACTCAGATCTCTCACCATCTCACGGATCGACGGCGCTATGGGTGTGGGTGGGCGTTGTGGGGCTTCAATGTTGGCAAATTCGTTGGTATTGTTGTTGTGGGGTGCTGCAGTGGTTATTGTCGGGGAATTTTCGGCACACCCTTTTACCAAAATTAACAAATCTGGCTTATGGGATTCCGAATTTGACAAAAATATGAGAAAATATCATTCACGAATGTAGATTATTTATGGGGTTTTAATTTGTGCAAGAGTTGGGCTCTCTCATATTTTTTCAATTTCATTTCTCTGAAATTATTATTATTATTATTATTTTTTTTTTTTTATCTCTAATCTCTTTGTATGTGGGAAAGGAAAAATAAATAAAATTATTTTAAGTATTGCAAAATGGAGAATAGGAGATAGGGTGTTGGTTAAAAATTGACGTGAAAATTTAGATAACAAAATAAAAATACAAAGCCGAGAGTGAATGCTCTTATGATTCAACGCATGAGTCATGTTACAAAAAATTGATGAAATATTCTTTAAAATTCCTTTTATTCCACTTCATTCCTTCATCATCTCCTCCTCTTTAACAGTGTTATAGGTGTTGTATGTTACATCTTAATTTATAAATTAAGTTAACTTATTTTTTATATACAGATTTAAAGTTTCCCTTTTTGTAAGTACAATATAGTCTACTATTGTTTATTAGCAGAAAGGAAAAAAAAATACAATATAGTCAAAACTTGCTTACAATATAGTCAAAACAAGCTTATTTTTATCTTCAGGAGATTGCGCAAACACCTCCATCTTGTATTTAGTATTTACTATTTAGTCGAGGGGAAGGCTTGGGTCGGAGCACCAATTTCTTTAGTCAAAATCAACTTAATTTCTAAAAGTGTTATAGTAAAGGAGGGATTTTTTTTTTTTTTTTTTTAAATTTAAATGCGGAGCTTACCAAAATAAACCCAAAAAAGCGCCTGTAGAGAGGGAAAATTCTCGACCTATCACAAGCTGACACGTCACACTACCAAGACCACAAAATACAGCAAATTACAAAGCGCCACATACTGCTGCTAGGTTTTACTATTGCCATTCAGAAGCCAATAGAAATTTGCCAAGTGTCATGCAAGAACCAATCATGCATCGGCTCGTGCAAGCGATGACACAAGCAGCCTCGCACGTGTAAGCGATGACACAAGCAGCCTCGCACGTGTAAGCAATGACCCAAGCAACCTCGCACGTGTAAGCGATGACCCAAGCAACCTCGCACGTGTAAGCGATGACATAAGCGGACCAATCAGACTGTGACATGTGTCACCAATCAGACTCCGCCACGTGTCGCTCATCCACCCAAAAACTCCTATAAATAGAAGCCTTCCTAAGACATTTAGGAGGACACACATCAAGCCATCTGAAGCACAAGCAGCATCAGAGAAGATTCAGAAGTCCAGAAGCTCTGCCGGAACCAAGCTCTAAAGCCTCCAAGAACTTCAACTTCGAATACGAAGAACATTCGAAGAGAAATCATCCAAATCATCCGCCTAGATCCAAAAGTCTACGGGAATCAAGCCTAAAGTGTCCGAAAAAACATCAACAAATCACAAATCAACGAAGCTCTATGGATTCAAGCCTCTAAAGCACCGAAGAACTTCCACCATAAACCTTCGAAGACGAAGAACGCACCAAGAACACACGAAGAACACGAAGAACGTGAAGAACAAAGAATTTCTAACAAGCTCATAGCCAGAGATTCATTGTAATTCTGTTTCAACAATCTTCGATCCATCCCTCAACCAAATTGAAGGATATTTTGTGTTTAAATCAAAATCACATTACCACAAATCCAAATCCAAATCAACAAATCTTTCAAGGAGATCGAATCAGAGGATAACTCTTTTGTAATCACAGAGAATTATACCACAATCATCAATACAAATTCGCATTTGTGAAACTATTTTTACTTGTTTGATTCATTTCGAACCGAGAAATTTAGTCGTCTACATATTCTGGCACGCCCGGTGGGACCTCTCTGCCTCTCATCTCTTTCTCCTTCAAAGGAAAAGAAATTCGACATCATTTTGCTACCAGCTTCAATGGCCTCTAGCAAGAATGCCCAAAAATCAGTAGTTGATGCTTCTAGTGCTGAGGATTACGTTGGCCCAATCACTCGCAGTCGATCCAAAGCTCTTGATCAACTTCAACCCCAACCAACCAAAGAAAGCCAACCTCCTACTGTCATCTCTCTGGACTTTCTTGCAAATAGGAAAGCTACCACTAAGGATTCATATCTCTCGAAAGATTTGGAGAGCAGTAATGAATCATCCCCAACAAAGACCTTTTCTATCAACTCTTCACCTGTGATAAGGAACTTAAGGAATAAAGTACCTTTGACTCATCCTATTTCATCATTTTCTCCATCATATCTAGAAGTCATGCCAGTAATGATGGCTAACACCTCTACCATGGAAGAAAAGATGGCTGAAATGGAACAAAGGATCACCCTCCTCACAAAATCACTTGAAGAAAAGGACGTCAAAATTGCAACCCTAATGAACAAGCTGGAGGTAGAAGATTCGGGTGAATCAAGTCATGGCCCCGAGCGCCCACCAGGCTTTACCTTGAAAGGAGAAAATGCTAAAGGTGATAAGGGAAAAGGAGGTGAAGGCACTTCTCAACATGGAAATTCCACCTCAATGGCTTCAATATCTGTCCAACAATTGCAGGACATGATAACGAACACCATTCGGGCACAATATGGAGGTTCTTCTACAAGTTCTCTCATATATTCGAAGCCCTATACAAAGCGCATCGATAATATGAGGATGCCAAATGGGTATCAACCCCCCAAGTTCTTACAATTTGATGGCAAAGGAAACCCTAAGCAACACGTGGCTCACTTTGTAGAAACGTGTGAGAATGCAGGGACTCAAGGAGGCCTCTTTGTAAAGCAGTTTGTTCGTTCACTGAAAGGAAATGCCTTTAATTGGTATACAGACTTAGAACCTGAGTCAATCGATAACTGGGAACAACTTGAAAGAGAGTTTCTCAACCGATTCTATAGCACACGGCGCACGGTAAGCATGATGGAGCTTACCAATACCAAACAGTGGAAAGATGAGCCCGTCGTTGATTATATCAATCGGTGGCGTTCTTTGAGTCTAGATTGTAAGGATAGACTTTCTGAAATATCTGCTGTAGAGATGTGCATCCAAGGCATGCATTGGGGACTTCTTTACATCCTTCAAGGGATAAAGCCCCGAACATTTGAGGAGTTAGCAACTCGTGCGCATGACATGGAATTGAGTATCTCCAGCCATGGAAATACAAAACCTCCCGTACCTGAGGAAAGGAAAGAAAGACGGGAAATAAGGAAAAATGACAGGAATCCGAAAAGTAATGTCAAAGACTCAATGAATGTCAACCTTGCCCCAATCAAAATTTCAACAAGAAATGTAAAGGCCAATGAGAAGAGGCCTGAGGTAGGCCAACAGCGTGAGGCGCGACGCTCATCACTTAAAGAATGGGAACAAAAGGTGTATCCTTTCCTAGATGCCGATATGCCAGAAATGCTAGAACAACTGCTCAAGTTGAAATTAATTGAATTGCCAGAATGCAAACGACCGGAAGAGATGGGAAAAATTGATAACCCAAACTATTGTAAGTATCATCGCATCATAAGCCATCCAATCCAAAAATGCTTTGTTCTTAAAGAACTCATCATGAAGCTAGCCAAGGAAAGAAAAATCGACTTGGATTTTAATGATGTTGCTCAATCAAACCTTGCAACCTTTGCTTGTGGGTTACCTAGTTGCATGTCTCCAACTACTAAGCAGGGGGCAAATACCACTCTTGTTCAGTTTGGTTCCCTAGAACCTGTTCAAGTTCAGCTCTCACAAAAGGCACCTGATTATAATTCAAATGAAGATAAAAGGTCAATAATGGATGAGGAAGAAGGATGGACGGTGGTTACTCGCAGGAGATGGAAGAAAAGACGCACATTTCCGCTTTATTTGATCACCTAAGAGTCTAGAAGAGCACAAAACCAGATTCAGCCTTGGTCAAGAAGAAGGAGTGATAAAAGGCAAGAAAGACTGGGAACAAAAATGTCTGACGATTCAGCACAAACCCAAAAACTTCAAAATCTCATCACATTGGAAGAATTCTTCCCCAGAAAATTCTTTCAAAATGACTCAGCTGAGGCCGTTCACACGGTCACTCGTTGCGAAATTCAGGATGAAAAGGAGGATGTTGACCATGGTGGTCCAAACGAGAAATTGTCATCTTTGGAAGAACTCCAATCTCGAGTTGATGAAGTTGAACCCTTGCAATCCTCCATCTCACCAAAAGAAGCACTCACTCAAGCTCTTGAAAAGCCAGAGATGTACAGTCCTTCTACCAACACGCTTCAACAAACCCAGGAATGTTACGCGTGCTCTCCAGACTTAACTTTCACTGATGAGGATCTATTGTTAGGCTCTAAGCCCCACAATCGTCCACTTTATGTCTCTGGTTATGCTCGTGAACAAAAGATCGATCGTATTCTCATTGACGGAGGTTCAGCTGTTAATATACTACCAAAAATGACGATGAGACGACTTGGTCTTACTATGGAGGAATTATCGCACAGTCGTTTGGTCATTCAAGGTTTTAACCAAGGAGGACAACGCGCAATCGGCATGATACACTTGGAATTAATCATTGGAGAATTGATAAGTAACGTTTTGTTCCATGTCATCGATGCCAAGACAACCTACAACATCTTGTTAGGACGTCCATGGATCCATGGAAATGGAATAGTGCCGTCAACTTTGCATCAATGTTTCAAGTATCTTCAAGGTGGAATAAAGAAGGTCAATGCCGACTTAAAGCCTTTTGCTGAGACTGAAGCTCACTTTGCTGACGCAAAATTTTATGTAGAAGATAACATTGCTAGTGAAATTCTCCCAGTTGAGATCCCGGCTATGGAAAGCAAGCAGAGTGAGAAGAGGCATGTTAGATTCATCACTGAAAAGGATAATCCTTCCTCAAAGAAAGGTCCAGAATGCGGGAATGATCATCCTATTGAATCTACCAGTAATTCAATGAGAGCGGAAATTTCAACATCTTCCAATAACCCTCCATTCCTCCGTTATGTACCATTGTCACGCCGTAAGAATGGACAATCTCCATTCACGGAATGCCTTCAACCTACAAAAGACATGGGAAAGCTTCGTACAAAGCTTACAATGGAGGATGTAGCCATATTGAAAGAAAATCATGTCATGCCTCTGACTTCGTCCACAAATCCTTTGCCCTCGAAACCACTAAATGGATTCGTGAGGTCTTCACAAAGTCTGACGGAGCATGGTATTCTACCAAGTGAGCAGACGAAAGAATGGTTTGATCCAAAAGCATACAGGCTGTTAGCCAAAGCAGGCTACGATTTCTCAAAACAAGGAGACTTAGGGAAACTAATTCCAGAAGCCACCGGAGAAAAGATGCATGGCCTTAGCAAAACCCAAAGAAAAATGCGGCTTGAAGGACATAAAATTCCTATCCCAAAGACCGGATTAGGTTATACTCCAGAACAACCAGCTCAGATATGGATCAAGAGGAGAGGCGATGCTTCAAGTTCCCAATACATAACAGTAAATGTTGGCGAAAGTTCAAACCAAAGAAAAGATCACTCTTCATCGCGTGTCTCGGTGTTTGATCGCATCGAGGCCTCATCGTCACGAGTTACAGTGTTTGACAGGTTAAATACAACTTGCTTAACACAAAATCGTGACACTCTTACTTGTAAATCAGTCTTTGATAGATTGGGGGCAACAAAAAGGCCTGTTGATAGTCATTCTCAAAATTCAATAAACTTTGAGGTTCAAAGGGAGAAGAAAGCTAATGATGAGATCCGCAGTAGCATTCCTTCACGCATGAAACGTAACTTTACCTTAGATATCAGCACTGAAGGATCGCTCAAAGTCAAAAGACGAACGATTGTACACACAAGTCAGTCACTCGCCCACGACGAGCAAATTGAAGAGGTATCATCCTCGTTTCATATTACAATAGAAGAGGATACACTTTCAGATGCTGAAGCTGAAGAGGTTGATGAAGCTCCTCTAGCCTTGGAAGATGGAGGGCAAGCTACAGTTGATGAACTTAAAGAGGTTAATTTAGGAATTACTGAAGAACCCCGGCCAACTTTCATCAGTGCGCTTCTCACCCCGGAAGAAAAAGAAGGGTACCTCAAGCTCCTAGTAGAATACAAGGATGTATTTGCTTGGACTTACAAGGAAATGCCCGGGCTTAATCCAAGTATTGCTCTACACCATTTGGCAGTAAAGAAAGGCGTGCGCCCAGTTAAACAAGCCCAAAGACGCTTTCGGCCGGAGCTAATCCCTCAAATAGAAACCGAGGTCAATAAGCTAATTGAGGCAGGTTTCATTCGTGAAGTACAGTACCCGGAATGGATCGCTAACATCGTCCCTGTCAAAAAGAAGAATGGACAAATCCGGGTGTGCGTTGACTTCCGTGATTTGAACAATGCATGTCCCAAGGATGATTTTCCATTACCCATCACTGAGGTCATGGTTGACGCCACTACTGGTTATGAATCTTTATCTTTCATGGATGGTTCTTCAGGCTACAACCAAATTCGCATGAATCCTAAGGATGAAGAGCTCACAGCTTTTCGTACCCCTAAGGGCATTTACTGTTACAAAGTGATGCCTTTTGGACTAAAGAACGCTGGTGCTACTTATCAACGGGCCATGCAAAAGATCTTTGATAATGTACTTCACAAATATGTGGAGTGTTACGTCGATGATTTGGTGGTTAAAACAAAAAGGAGGGAAGACCATCTGGTAGATCTGCGATCTGTGTTCAACCGCCTAAGAAAGTATCAGCTCAAGATGAACCCCCGCAAATGTGCTTTTGGCGTAACATCTGGGAAATTTCTTGGTTTCATTGTGAGACACCGTGGTATTGAAATTGACTAGTCCAAAATTGAAGCCATCCAGAAAATGCCAGAGCCCAAGAATCTGCGAGAACTTAGAGGCTTGCAAGGAAAACTAGCCTACATACGACGATTTATCTCGAACTTGGCTGGTCGATGTCAACCTTTCAACAGATTGATGAAGAAGGATGTGAACTTTGAATGGGATGAGGCTTGTAGCAATGCTTTTGCGCGCATCAAAAGATACTTACTTAATCCTCCAGTTTTGGGTGCTCCTATTCCAGGAAAGTCTCTAGTGTTGTACATTGCCGAACAAGAAAAGTCTCTGGGTGCTCTTATGGCGCAGGAAAATGAAGAGGGGAAAGAAAGAGCCCTTTATTACCTAAGTCGAACTCTCAATGGGGCTGAATTAAATTATTCACCTATTGAAAAGATGTGTCTCGCTCTTTTCTTTGCTATAGATAAACTGGAGCACTACATGCAAGCATACACGGTTCGCTTGATAGCAAAAGCGGACCCAATTAAGTATGTCCTTTCTAGGCCAGTGGTTGCGGGTCGTATAGCTCGATGGGCGGTCTTGCTACAACAATATGACCTCGCATATGTCCCACAAAAAGCTGTCAAGGGACAAGCATTGGCAGATTTCTTAGCTGATCACCTAGTTCCATCTGATTGGGAATTTTCCGATGATTTTCCGGATGAAGACGTGTTTTACATTGAGGTAATGCCACCATGGATGATGTTTTTCGATGGGGCTGCACATCGAGAAGGAGCGGGAGCAGGTGTAGTGTTTGTTTCTCCACAACGGCAAATACTTCTGTACTCGTTCTCATTAAGCGAACTTTGCTCTAACAACGTAGCCGAATATCAAGCATTGATTATTGGTCTACAAATGGCCATTGAGATGAGCATATCGCAACTTGAGATTTTTGGGGATTCCAAACTAATTATCAACCAAGTCTTGGAGCAGTATGACGTCAAGAAGGAAGACCTCATCCCCTATTGCAAATATGCGAAGAAATTGCTAACAAATTTTGAGGCCATCACATTGGAGCATATACCAAGGAAGGAGAATAGAAAGGCCGATGCTTTAGCTAATTTGGCTACCGCCTTGGCATTATCCCAAGAAGAGACCACCAAAGTTGCTATTTCCCAAAGGTGGGTGGTACCTCTCGTGATCGAAGAAGAAGAAGAAGAGCAAGCCAACATCATTTCGGTCTGCCTTGTTGAAAAAGAAGATTGGTGACAAGTGATCATTGAATACCTTCAACATGGAAGACTCCCGGATGATAAACGCCACAAGACTGAAATTCGGCGGAGGGCTGCTCGATTCATTTACTACAAAGACACTCTCTTCCGCCGTTCATTTGATGGATTGTTTCTCTGTTGCTTAGGAGAGGAGGAGGCTAAACAAGCCTTAGAGGAGGCTCACTCAGGAATATGCGGCGCACATCAGTCAGGTCCTAAGTTACATTATAGGATCAAACGAATGGGTTACTATTGGCCTACAATGGTGCAAGATTCCATGGAGTGCGCTAAGAAATGTGAAGCTTGTCAGTATCATGCGAACTTCATCCACCAGCCGCCAGAACCTCTACACCCAACTGTAGCTTCTTGGCCTTTTGATGCATGGGGGCTTGATGCAATAGGGCCATTACCAAAGTCCTCCGGTGGCCATTTGTACATCTTGGCTGCAACTGATTACTTTTCAAAATGGGCGGAAGCTGTGCCCCTTAGGGAAGTGAAAAAAGAGACGGTGGTCAATTTCATTCGAACTCATTTGATCTATCGGTATGGTGTCCCGCGGTATATCATAACTGATAATGGAAAGCCGTTCTACAATAGGTTAATGACTGAATTATGCGAGAAGTTTGAGTTTAAACAATACAACTCCTCCATGTATAATGCCCCGGCAAATGGACTAGCTGAAGCATTCAACAAAACGCTTGGCAGTTTGTTAAAGAAGGTGGTATCCAAAACAAAGAGGGACTGGCATGAAAGAATCGGAGAAGCATTATGGGCATATCGAACAACATTTCGAACGCCTACTCAAGCGACACCATATTCTCTTGTCTATGGAGTGGAAGCCGTCCTTCCTTTGGAGCGTCAAATCCCGTCATTACGGATTGCCATTCAAGAAGGATTGACTGAAGAAGAAAATGCCAAGCTCAGATTGCAAGAATTAGAGGCACTTGATGAGAAAAGGCTCGAGGCCCAACAACGCCTTGAGTGCTATCAAGCTCGTCTTTCAAGCGCCTTTAATAAAAGAGTTAAACCACGATCATTCCAAGTTGGTGACTTAGTCCTTGCCGTTCGAAGACCTATCATCACAACTCATCGCACAGGCAATAAGTTCACTTCAAAATGGGATGGACCTTATGTTGTGCAAGAAGTCTACACCAATGGAGCTTACAAGTTGATTGATAATGATGGTGTAAGGATCGGCCCCATCAATGGGAAGTTCCTCAAGCGCTTCTATGCCTGAAAGTTGAAGAAATGCTCCTCGGCAAGAGCTTAAACTACCCACTGTAACGCTGCAAGAGTACATGATGTCTTCCCATTACCTCTGAAAGCGTACCAATAAGGAGAAATTAATCTCACTCTATGTCACCAATTGCTAGTGTGGCGTAGTGGTTGGACGCCCAAGCCGCCCTTGAGAGGTCTCGGGTTCGAAATGTGGTGATACCAATTATTACACACTGAGCCCCCCTTTTTGCAAAAAAACAACCAAAAAAAAAAAAATCAATAACAAAAAAAAAATTTTTGAACTACGTGATGACTTGATCCCTCTCAAGGGTACGTAGGCAACTTAGTATCTTTTGCTAAGTTCAGTCACGCACTAAAAAAAAAAAAAAAAAAAACAAAAACAAAAAAACAAAAACAAAAAAAAAAAAAAAAAAAAAACAAAGAAAAAAAAAAAACAAAAAAACAAAGAAATCATCCAAAAAGAAAATATCAAAAAAAAAAAAATCATCATCAAAAAAAAAAAATTATCAAAACAAAAAAACAAAATTTCTGTTGAACTACGTGATGACTTGATCCCTCTCCGGGGTACGTAGGCAGCTTAGTACTTGTCACTAAGTTCAGTCACATGAAAAGAAGAAAGATTGTCAGTCTGGCTTGAAGAGTTTTGCAACGGTTGTCAATATGCTTTTAAGGTCCCTTTGGTTGGCATGGCATTGCTCATTTTCTATGGACATTCTCCTACGCTTCTGAAGTATGCTTTGCATCACTTATCTCCTGGGGGCATCTTCTTGTACCTTGCAAGTCTAAGCTACATCATCTCTCTTCTAGGTTGGGCCACTTCATAGCTCTGAAATTTGAACCACATCATCTCCCTTCTGAGTGGTGTCGTTTTACATCATGTCTCTGAAATTTGGATGACGTCAAATTCCTCCAGAATGATGATAGATTATATATCCGAAGTCGGTGTGGCATCATCTCTCCTCTATGGGCATGTTCATGCAGTGTCGGATTCTTGGTGACATGTTCTGACATCTTCAAAGTATTGGCATCATTCTTTCCCTCATCTTCAAGGTTTTGTTGGCCTTTCCTTGCATCTTCAACGTCTTATTGGCATCTTTGAAATCCTGATGTCTAGCTACAGTGCTATGCACCTCGATGTCTGAGCTATGTTGCCTCTGAAAATTTGTGCTGTTGTAGCTTTATTATAAAGGTCAATATTGGTGCAACTTCAATGCGGGTGCAAGTGCGAATGAAGTGTTGACATGGCAAAGATGGATGTCGGCATGGCTTCGATGC
This sequence comes from Quercus ilex subsp. ballota, assembly GCA_032727855.1. Lineage (NCBI taxonomy): Eukaryota > Viridiplantae > Streptophyta > Magnoliopsida > Fagales > Fagaceae > Quercus > Quercus ilex. The sequence goes on from CM064913.1 coordinate 40,536,067, forward strand.
GAATAAAGTGTTGACGTGGCTTCATGACAAAGATGAAGGTTGGCACAGCTTTGGTGCGAATGAAGTGGCTGCATGGCAAAGATGGATGTCGGCACGGCTTTGGTGCGAATGAAGTGTTGACATGGCAAAGATGGATGTCGGCATGGCTTCGATGCGAATAAAGTGTTGACGTGACTTCATGACAAAGATGAAGGTTGGCACAGCTTTGGTGCGAATGAAGTGTTGTCATAGCTTCATAGCAAAGATGGATGTCGGCACGACTTCGATGCGAATAAAGTGTTGACATGGCTGCATGGCAAAGATGAATGTTGACACGGCTTCAGTGCAAATGGTGGTGCGACTTCATGACATATGTAAGTGCAAATATTGCTTCATGGCAAAAACAAATGTTGGCATGGCTTCAGTACAAGGACAAATGTTGACATATCTTCATGGTAAAGACTCTTGATGCGGCTACGTTGCAAAGACTCTTGAGATGGCTACGTTACAAAGACTCTTGAGATGGCTGCGTTGAAAAGACAAGTGTTGGTGCGGTTTAATTGCCAAGGAAAGCATGCTGCATGACAAAAATAAGCAACAACAAAGAACTTGTCAGAAGAAAATCTCATAGCACATCTCAAAACGAAAAAAAAAAAAAAAAAAGAGAGATCGGTAAAGAGAAAGCTTCAATTTTAATCTCTAGCCTGTCAAAAAAAAAAAAGGTTAGTGCAAACCAAGCTGTGTAATATATATATATATATATATATATTATAATAATAAGAAATAATTAAAAAAAAAAAAAAAAAAAAAGAGAGGAAAACAAAAATGCATAGATTCTTTACACAGAGAGTTGTGCTTGTACAATTAGTACATACTCCGCATGGCTTTATATAGGCATTCCTGGAAGCTAATAGACAAAAGAAAAGAAGTGTGAAAATGGTTAAAAAGATTGTCAAAGAATACTGCGAGTAAATTTCCATAAAATGACGGTGTTGTCAGAAAAAAAAATTTTCACACCAAACTTCAGGCAGAATCTATGGGTCTGCAAAAGGTAAGTGCCCATAAATGCATCATACTGTCAAAGAATACTGCACTAGATCTCAGAAAAATACCTATAGGCCTGCAAAAAGAATTACACATGTCAAGAAAATACTGCACTATATCTGGGATGAAGTTCTAGGCCGCATGATTGTTCAAAGCTACTTGTGCAGCCAACTTTGAATGCAGAAGCAATTGCAGATTAACCATTGTCAAACAATGTCAGGATGGCCACCGCAAGAGCAGACGAAAATGGCCACAATTTCTACAATGCCAGCCGTCTCCTCTTCTAGATTTCTAAAACTTCTGACAGGATTTCACAAAATTCAACTCACAGAAGTCTTCTACAACCTTCAACATGCCTAAGCTGAAAAATTCATGTTCAGATGGTTGTCCACGAGCCGCCCAAAAAAAAAAAAAAAAAAAAACTCCCAACGTTCCGCAGGTTTCTCATTTAAATCTGCACAAATCCGAGGAAGTTTTTACAAAACCGATGACACCACTAGATCCATCGACCCTCGATCTACAAAACCAAGAAAGATCATCAACAGCGGAGCTACCACGCACCGCCACGCGCCGCCACAAGCTCGCCGTAACCAACTGTTTAATTTCTCAAAACTGTGAAAAACTGTTCACAATTTCAGAAAACAGACGATACCAGCAGATTCTACGGCCTCAAATCTGCAAAACCCAAAAATTTCGGGCCCAAACGATGAGTCACGCGCCACCACGCGCCGCCACAAACTCCGGCATTCTCAGCGTTATTTCCACGCGCCTGCACGCGCCTCTCTCAGTTCTCACGCGCTATCACGCGCTGGCAGTTCCTACACGCGCTGGCACGCGCCTTATGACGTCATGGATGACGTCATCATCCAGAACCCCGGTCCGACCCGTTTGACCCGGACCGACCCGGAAATCTGACCCGGTCCGAACCGCAAAAAAAAAAAAGTTAAAAAAAAAGGGCTTTGACCAAGTTTGACCTTTGACTTTGACCAAAAAGTCAAAATTTTCAAGACAGGCCTGTCTCACTCAGTTTTTCGAGTACATTCCGATTTTGGGATCCGTTTATTCATTCGAAGCTTGGAAATTGTGCAAACGTCCAATTTCCAAAAAGTTGACTTTTGCGCAAATGTTGACCAAAAGTCAAAATTTTTAAGATGGACCTATCTTGCTCAATTTTCCGCGTACATTCCAATTTTGGAGTCCATTTTATCATTTGAGACTCGAAAATTGCACAAATGACTCAATTCCAAGATAGTTGACTTTAATGTTGAAATCAACTCAAAGTCAAGATTTTCAAGTTAGACTTGTCTTGCATAGTTTTTCTTTACGACTTGGAAATCAACAATCTAACCCACATCGATGGAGTACTGACAATATCCAAAACTAAAGTTCTCAATATCAAAATTTGAGATTCATCCATTTAGTTTGGATCCCCTCAGGGTTATTCCCCAGACTTCATCAAGGCTTTCCTTCTAAAGTACAAATGAACTCTCACAAGTGTGTCTTGAGCTTGAAATTACATCGAGTCACCCGTCCAACCCACCATTCCCCTTTCGGTGCCAAACATTCCCACCTACCATTTTTCATCTCTCTCACCTACCATTCTCATCCACCGGTCTCTCACCTACCATTCTCATCCATCGGTCTCACCAAAAATTCACATCCACCATTCTTAACTACCAATCTACCATTCTTCATCTCTCCACTATAAATAGAAGGGCCGGGTTCAACAAGAACTCATCAAGAAAAAAAAAACACTGAGTCATGAAATGAAGATTTGCTTCTTTCAAATTTTCAAGTCCTCCTTCTCACAGCCATTTCTCACTATGACTTCATCATTCTCAACACTTAGCAACCAATATTGCTTTATAGTCAGTTTGAAATCAACCCTCTTATGGTTCGGTAGAAACCCTCTTCACAACATCATTGTAGTTTTGAGATCCAAACAAATTTTGTTTCTCCACTTAATGACCACCTTTGTTCATAAAATTACTCATAACAAGGTCTGTATCGGCCTTCCATGCTTCCGTGGATTTGGTCGGCCAGGAAGTCTAAGTCCAGCAGAGACTCCTGTTCCTAACCTCAGGTCTCCTGTAGTCTCTCTCCAATTGCTTGGTCTTCCAGCAGAAGCAGTGGTTCGGAACAAACAGCAACTTGGCTGGTTTCTCAGACCAGAATCACAAGTTAGCTCCATCTTTCATTTTTCTGTGCTTTTCCAACAAGTAGCAGTAAGTGAAGATGGTAAAAAGTGTTGGGGTATCCTACAAATTGTCTTCCATCCAACATTTGAGGCAACCTTCAAGGCACCAGCTCATCAGAGTTCAGCCTTTGGGGCTGGTAAATGGTCACCAGAGCCTTATTCCATGTCCCCACCACTATGGGACTCAAAGGTCATCGTTGCTGGTACCTCAAAACACATTTTCTGAAATTACTCCAACATAAATCTAGGTTGAAGTATTTTAGAAGGTACTCTTCTGAAATTACTTCAACATAATGTCTGTCGGTTTGGTCCCATTACACACGCACATTCGATGACTTACTGTCAGACCCCATGCAACATACAGGGCCAGCACCATGGCGGTGTGTGTTTCACCCATTCGCTTTGCTTCATCCCCGTCTTCTTCACCACCAACACCATCATCCCCAGAATCCATAAGCTTCTGAAATTACTTCAACTTAACCTGAGTGAAACAATGACACATGCGCACTCAACCACTTTCCCACATGGCCTAGCCTTAATCCGAAGTATACTCTTCCGATATAACTTCACCAGAAGTTCTCAAAAACACGAGGCTGGCCCCATGGCTCTGCATGTTGTACCCAGCCACCATCCTCGCGTCTTCCCCATCTTCTACACCATGTGATCGCCGCCAACGATCCAAAGGTACTCTTCTGAAGTTACTTCAACTTAACCTCTCCTGAGAAGGCTCGGTCACGCAAGTACATTCAAATACTCGCAGACCTCTTTTCGGTCTCATCAAAGCCTTTCATATGGGTGGGTCTACTCTTCGGAAATTATTTCATCCTGCTGAAAGCTCCACCACCTTCAATTACTTCATTTGAAGAACCAAGTGTAAAAAAAAAAAAAAAAAAAAAAAAAAAAATTTGTTTTCGAAACTCATTCTCACACCATACTCTGAAACCGTGTGCGTGAACGAGTCTCGAGGGGGCATTTGTAGAGAGGGAAAATTCCCGACCTATCACAAGCTGACACGTCACACTACCAAGACCACAAAATACAGCCAATTACAAAGCGCCACATACTGCTGCTAGGTTTTACTATTGCCATTCAGAAGCCAATAGAAATTTGCCAAGTGTCATGCAAGAACCAATCATGCATCGGCTCGTGCAAGCGATGACACAAGCAGCCTCGCACGTGTAAGCAATGACCCAAGCAACCTCGCACGTGTAAGCGATGACCCAAGCAACCTCGCACGTGTAAGCGATGACATAAGCGGACCAATCAGACTGTGACATGTGTCACCAATCAGACTCCGCCACGTGTCGCTCATCCACCCCAAAACTCCTATAAATAGAAGCCTTCCTAAGACATTTAGGAGGACACACATCAAGCCATCTGAAGCACAAGCAGCATCAGAGAAGATTCAGAAGTCCAGAAGCTCTGCCGGAACCAAGCTCTAAAGCCTCCAAGAACTTCAACTTCGAATACGAAGAACATTCGAAGAGAAATCATCCAAATCATCCGCCTAGATCCAAAAGTCTACGGGAATCAAGCCTAAAGTGTCCGAAAAAACATCAACAAATCACAAATCAACAAAGCTCTATGGATTCAAGCCTCTAAAGCACCGAAGAACTTCCACCATAAACCTTCGAAGACGAAGAACGCACCAAGAACACACGAAGAACACGAAGAACGTGAAGAACAAAGAATTTCTAACAAGCTCATAGCCAGAGATTCATTGTAATTCTGTTTCAACAATCTTCGATCCATCCCTCAACCAAATTGAAGGATATTTTGTGTTTAAATCAAAATCACATTACCACAAATCCAAATCCAAATCAACAAATCTTTCAAGGAGATCGAATCAGAGGATAACTCTTTTGTAATCACAGAGAATTATACCACAATCATCAATACAAATTCGCATTTGTGAAACTATTTTTACTTGTTTGATTCATTTCGAACCGAGAAATTTAGTCGTCTACAGCGCCCACCCCCCCCCCCCCCCCCTCTCTCTTCTCTCTCTCTCTTAAAAAATGGTTTTGGGGCTTATTTTGGTGGGCTTCACCCAAAAAATAAATCCACTTCCTTTTCTGTAGTACTTCATACAAATAAACAAAAAAATAAAACACATCCAAACGCACCTAAGTATAAAGAAACAAACACTCATTTTGTATTTCTTAAAAAAAAAAAATTAAAAATAACTAATAATGTTATTGAAAGTCGTAACCTTTAATATAAAGAATCGTTTTGAGAAGATTATTTTATTTTTATATTTTTATTAATATTCATATATTTTTAAACAAATTTTATAAATTAAAGGCATAAATATTAAGTTAACACAAACTAGTTGATAAAAGAGTAACTATAGCTTAATTAGTACTGGCCTTTCATGATTTGAAGGTGGTACGCAGTAGATAATTTCTGATTAAAGTAGTTGTCTTTGTTTTATTGCTGAAAGAATAGTTTATTTATCTTCTTATGTTTCATATTTTTTAGGTGGAAACTGTTCATATCTTTTTGTTCTTGGTATTTCAAAAAATGCAAGTCAATGAAAAGCAAACTCATTAGAGCATCAAATATTTTCTGTTTTTGAAGAGCAAAAATACATTTTTTAGGAACATTACATATACTCAACAGACCAACGCAAAATAAACTACACATCATAAAAATAAATTCTCTCATCGATTGTTTCTCCACAACGAAAAAAAAGAAAAAAAAAAAAAAAATTCTCCCATCGGTAATTACTCCTTTTGTTCCCACCCCCCCTTTCATTTCACTATCCATCTATTAATTGCCACTGACCATCTATTACTCGACCATTAACTTTTTTTCAAATGGTATTTTTCGCTCAAACCAATTGTTTTTATACTTAATTCTTTTGTGTTAATTTCAAAATTGTGAGTTGCTTATCAATTTAAGGCTCCAATATGGCCCCAAAAATTGGTAGTTTTTCACTAGCTATTTGGGGACAGTTTTGTGAATAAAAGCTTTTATTTATATAATTGTTTGAAATAATAAGATATATTAATGATTTTCAATACAAACCAAACAACATATAATGTTTTATGATTTACTTTTTGTTGATGCCCAATTTTGTGAATCTATATCCAAAAGCCCATGAGAAAGAAAGCCCAGTAAGTTGCAAAACACAAATCTGCCGCAGAATACAAGTCTGCCGCAAAATACAGTTCTCTGGCAGGATTGAGATAAGCAGCAGGAATAACAATCTGGTATGGCAGGAGATGCCAAGCCACGAAGCAAACAACCAAACTAAAGGGAGGCCTAATGTCCAACAAGGCCCAACCCTCCAAAGAAAGGGACAAGTCATAAACGTTGGAGATGCAATCCACACCAGAAAAGGCCAAAAAGTGCACGGCAGGATATCCACACCCATTTTCAGACCTCGGCAAACGAATGAAACATCAAGAAGGTAAAGCATGCGTACGACCCAAGCATCACCGGCCTATACCCAGCCACTATGGGAAAGGGTGAGGTCATGGGTGAGGGCACGGTCTGGCGGTGGAGAGAGGAGTGAAAACCCATTCTTGTGTTTCTTGCCTAGGCTCTTTCGGTGGGCACAGTCTTGCTGGGATGTGTGGGGGCCTTTTTTGCTATGTTGGGCTGGGCTGCCCTTTTGTGATCGTAGGCCCAAGTGCTCTAGGTTGCAGGAGTCGAGACCGGGCCAAATGGAACTCAACTTGGCCTGGCTTGTGCGTGAACTATGCCTCGTCTGCCGGGGGAGTGCTTTACCGCAGGCTGAGTTGACACAGAGAAAAGCTTACGGCAAGCAGAGCTTTTTTTTAGAGAAAAAATGCTTGCGGCAGGCAGAGCTGTTTCAGAAAAATGCTTACGGCGGGCAGATATTATTGATGAACAGAAACATACATTCTGGAATGACCAGATAACACTTTTAATGGGAAATGATAAAATAATCCATAACCATAATAACACTTAACAATCCTTAAATAAATAGTAAAGGAGAATGGTGATAAAATTAATCAATAGACATGGAATAAGTTTGGTTTCGTTCGCAGGAGTAAAGCCAAAGAGGAAGAACACCTCTTCTCAACGCGATTAACCTCCGAGGAAAAGAAATCCTGCCGTGAAGTTAATGGGTTTGAGGGAGGTGGACCCAAATGGTCAATACCCGAAATGAGTATGGAAGAGAGCAGGGATTTGAGAGGGAGAGAAGGGAAGAAACCTATCGGTGCATGCCACTAACTCTCACTATTTTTTATTTCTATCTTTCCTCCCTTTGTTTTCTTTCTTTTCGTTTTTCTTAGTGATTTCCACCCTTAGTGGTTTTTTAGTGTTGTGCTTACCCTGTTTTGCTAAGTGTGTTACAGAGTAGTTTTTTTTTCTTTTTAGTATTGCATTGCCTTCCCCCCTTGTGTCCCTTTGTACACGGCAAAGGCTCCCTTCTTATAGCGCCTGCCGTGAGTGGATTTTTACTATTCTACCCTCCAACCGTTTTTGTCTGGTCTGGGAGTATTTGCCGACATTACTGTTCCGTCTGTGGGTTCCCCTGTTACAGGTACAGACATTTTTTGTCTGTTAGTTTACCGCGGCATTCCTGCCTGCCGCGGTGATGTTTCTTCTCTCTCTATCCCTCGTGGCATGCACCTATTGGTTCCAACTCAGCGTTGCCTCTTTTGGGTGGTATGTCATCCCAGCAGGACGTATGCCCTAAAAGAGTTTGAGCAGGAACCTTAAAACAGGTCTTCCCCTCTCCCCACCTCCAAACCGTGCCCTCTTACCTCTGACTCATGACCCCACCATGTCCTGTATTAGCTGGGTACAGGCTGGCGGTGCCTGGGCCTTGCGCGTGTTTACGTCTGAATCCTGCCTGCTGTTCATGCATTTGCCGTGGACTGAAGACTTTGCTCGCCTGCGGCCCGTTTCTGGCTTTTTCACGAGTTGCTATTCTGATTTCCCGCTCCTTCAAGGTCTGGGCTTTTACTCAGTGTTTGGGCTTTGTTTTCCTTTCAGCCTAATTCGTTTAATTACCTTTACTTTCTTTCCGCATTATTTAGCCTTTCCTGCCGAGGTGACTTCTTCCTGCTGGGCCTTTTCTCAGGCCTGCCGTTCCAATTCTTTCCCCCAGTGACCCAATCAATGGTGGCCACTGGTGTTCTTGCTCATGGGCTCTCGTGTCCCTTCTTCCCTTGGGCCTCTCCGGCCCATTTCTTTGGACATCCTTGGTCCGTTTATTAGCTCCGCATCCCATGGGCTTTTACTAACTTAATTGGGCTTCCCCGGCCCAATTTCCTCATTCTCATCCTTGGGGTTCATGAGCTTGCCATTATCCCCTACTTTCTTTGTTTACTTTACCTTGGGCCTGCCGCAACCCATTCTCTCTTTTTCACAACACATACTGCCCATGGGTGCCATTTTCTCTCTTTCCGGGCCTTTTAGGCCCACTTACTTCCTCAAGACCCATTCATTCGTATTGATAGGCTTGTGATCCATTGTTCCTGCCGCTGGGCCTAATGGTTTTCTCACTTGGTCTGCTGCCCGCGTCGTTGGGTTGGTCTACCCTTGTCTATTTCGAAGAAATGACCCTCAACAGGATGACATGCCACCCAAAAGAGGCAAGGCTGGGTAAGAACCACTGGGTGCATGCCATGAGAGATCGAGAGGGAGAGGGTACACACTGGACGAGTAGAAAATGAACCGTCATTGTCTGAAAGCCACAGGTCAATGGTGGTAGTCAAAACCATTGACTCGGTAAGTGGTTGGCAAAAGGCTCCTATACCAGACAAGGGCCATGAAAGGGCTAGAATAGTAAAATCGGTCACGGCAGGCTCTATATAAGAGCCCTGTAGCTGTGTACAGGAGAAAGGGGAGCGGGGGTGAGAGGAATTCGAACAGAAAACATAGAAAGGAAAAAACAAGGAGGAGAAAACAAAGAAAAGAAAGAAAGAAAGCAAAAAAGAAAAATAAAGGCAAGAATTCTAAGAAAGAAAACAGAGAGAAAAGATAAAACAAGAAAACAGAGAACAAAAGAAAGAAAGAAAATAGAGTGTTTTATGGCAGGCATGCACCCAAATGGGTTAACCCCCTCTCTCCCTCAATAGCTTTGTCCTCCATTGGAGGGAAATACGACTTATGCTCGGGTACATACCATTTAGGGCTGATCTCTCAAAGCAATTAATTTCTCCTTTGAAGTTACTTGCGTTGAGGGAGCAGTTTTCCTTTCCCTGGTTAGAGTCCCGCGATGATACTTGGTGTGGCAGATTCATTCTCTTTACTCTACTAATCCCGCTCTAATCCTTTGTTTAAGTGTTATTCTTTAAAAGCAAGGCCTTTTAAGTTATTTATCTTGTTTATTGCGGCAGAAATAGTGACTGCATTTTCTTTACGTTTTCTATATATTGTCTGCCTGCCATAACCTCTTAACAATGACCCTGCCTGCTGTGAGCTTATAAACAGATTTTAGCAAACGTGGTGTGGCTTGCATACAAGCCAGGCCAAGGAAGTGGAAAAACGTTTCTGCAGTAAAAAACGAAGAGTGGTCATTCGCATTGTAGAAGGCTTTAAAGCACGGCAGGCAGCTTCACTGCATTGCAGAAACTTTTATTGAACGGCAGACAGTTTTACTGCACGGTAGAAAGTCTTGCTGCACAACAGAAAAGTTAGACCTGTGGCAGAACTGGAGAATAGTTCCTTCTGCGGCAAAAAAGTCAATCATGCGGCAGAAACTGGAGAAAAGCTCCTGCGGCAGGAACAGATAATAAGCCCACTTCGCAGCGTCTTCCCTTGGACTTGGACTCAACGTTTGCGCACAAGCCGGCCCAAGTTGAGCTCCAGTTGGACCGGTCTCAACTCCCTTACTCAGAATACTCGGGCCTACTACCGCGGCAGGCAGCCCAGCCCAACACACAACAAAAAAAAAGGCCCCCACATACACTTTTAAGGTCGCAACTAAATACAATAAAACAAGTCATTTCTTAAAAATTCCATGAAAAAAATATGAAGTACATCAACTTTTCTTTTATTTATTTAAGAGTAATGCTAACTTGCTATATAAGTATACAACTCTTTTTTTTTCCAAAATTTGCTAAAGGGGCTAGTTGTAATAATTGCAATATCTCTTTCACTTGATACTTGAGTTTACCACAAACATTATTTTTATTAAAGTCCAGTTAATAAGTGTCCAAGTGCATTGATTAAGTTTGATTTTTTTTTTTTTTTATTGGTTGCAATTGATCAGTTTTTGTTGTGTAGTCGCACAACTTTTAATTAAAGAGGTATTTGATTATGGGTCTGGTTAAAGAGTGTCCCAAGGAATTTGATAAAGTTGAATTTTTTTTTTTTTTTAATTGTAATCGATCAGTTTTTTTTGGGGGGGGGGGGGGGGGGGGAGGGTCTTACATCAGTCAGTTAAAGATGTAATTGTTTATGGATCCAACTATCGAGTGCCTTAAGAAATATTTTGAGGAGTTGCACATTAGTTAGTCAAAGAATTATTTGTTTAGACATTTTATTAACGAATGTCTTAAGGGTAACGGTTAATGTGAATTTAATGCTTTATTAAATAATTTTTTATACATTTTTCAAAAAATAAACTCAAATTGTGCATGTATATCCAAAAAAAAACACACAACCAAAATGAATTTGTATATGTAAACCAATAAATCTTTAACAAGAGTTTTTTTTTTCTTGGAAAAATGTGCACTACAACTAATAATTAAGCATTTATTAATTCTTAACATAATAATAATTAAAAAAAAAAAAAGAGGGGGGGGGGGGGGGGGGGGCATAGTAAACCAATGCCCTTAAGCACTTGTAAGAATACCCTTTGTTTATTTGTTTTTTGTTGCTTTCCTATGCAACACGAAGCTTAAGGTGTTTGGTTTAGCCAAAATCCTAACTCAAAACTTTGTTTCCATCACTCAAATATCAAAATTTGTGGGTCCCACCTCAAAAGTATGTGTTTGGTTTAATTTTTGTTTTCAATTTCCATAACTGAGTTATTGGGGCATTGTTGTAAATTTTTGGACCTATGTGGGACCTGTTGTCATGTTGTGTCTCTATCAAATCAGACCACCTTGTCCACTCCCAGCGTCTCTCCCCCTTTTCTTACTTCTCATTTGTATCTCTATTCCACTGTCTAAACCCACACCTACTAGAGTATACCCATTTCATTGGTTTTTCACTTTCCTCCTCTCACTCCTCTTCTCATTTCTTCCTTTGCATCCGAAGATGAGTAGCTATCAATAAGAGCATCTAAAACCCAACAACTCCAGCCGAAACCCAACAGCCTCCACGAAGATCTAATGCTGTGTAATTGTTTTTTTTTTAATAAAGTATTTTTCAAGTTTGTGTTAGATTCTTCTGCTCTCTTTTTCTCTTTCTTTTTTTCTTCACCCATTTCTTTTCTGAACTTTGTCTTGTTTCTTTCTCTCTTTCATCATTTCTTCTTTCAAGATCTATGGGGGCTTTTTTTTTTTTTGGGTTTGTTTGGTGCTTTCTATAGGTTTATTTGTTTTAGTATTTGTGGGTTTTATTTTGGGTTGGTATGGTATTTTAATGGTGATTTCAAGCTTCTGATCTAATATGTGGGCATGGAGTTCAGACTTGAAATGTGGTTGTGAGGTTTGGATTTTTGAGATGTGGTTGTGGGTGTGGGGTTAGGATTTGTGGTGTGGTTGTGGTGGGTTTGGATCTGAGATGTAGTGGCTATTTCTCTCTCTTCCTCTATGGGTTTATGTTTGTATGTTTAAGAGGGTTTTGATTTGCAGTGGCCATTAGCTTCTTTCTTTTGGGGGAGAGAAATTAAGAGGAAGATGACAATTTCAGAGAGAAAAATGAAAGAGGAGTGCGGAGAGAAAGTTTCGCGGGTGTGGACTTTTCTGGTACTATTACAGTTCTGATTTGTGGGCTCCACAACTTTTGAGTTAAACTTGAGTTTTAGTGTGCTTTTGGCTTGGCTTAAAAAGTCAACTTTTTTTACTATTCGACTTATTTTTACGACTATTCATGGGTCCCATTGCATTTTTTGGTACTATTCATAGGCCCCATTGTTCTATTTTAGCTACCTTTTAGCTTTATTTATAGTACTTTCAGTAAAAAGTTTTCAATTTCAATTAAATAAGCTGTTCCCAAACAAACACTTAAAGTAAAAACTAAAACCAAATACTTGAGCCAAACACATTGTTGAGTAAGTTAAGAGAAAAATAGAGAATGAGATATGAGATATGAGTTAAAAGTTTAAGTCATGAGAATTGAGTTTTAAGAATTGAGTTTTGAGTCATTAGCAAACCAAACAGGCCCTTATTAAATTCCTAATAGATATGTGAATGCACTTGTTAGCAAAAAATTTGTTTACTTGTTTTTGCTACTTCGCAATGCAATTGGGTCCCAATGTAGTGTGTCCTATTAAATTCCTCTTTAATGGATGTGTGAATGCACTTGTTAACAAAAATATTTATTTATTTGTTTTTGTTACTTCCCAATGCA